>SGQK01000049.1:46369-146582 GCA_004216415.1 Aeminium ludgeri | reverse complement strand
GGGGGGGTTGTTTGGGGTGAGAACGGAGCTGGGAGGGGTGCATACCGGCGCCGATGACTTGGATGGTTGTGCCTGGCTTGCGCGGGCGTGGGGGCGGGGCTTGGGGCATCTTGGGGGATTAGTCTGGTCTGTGGAGAGCTGTGGGAGAGGAATAAGAGCGTGGAGGTGCCAACTGAGAGGGAGTGAGGGCAATATAAGTAGTCTTGGATAAGCTTCTCGGAAGACTACAGTACCTCGCGAGCACAGCGACTCTTCTAAGAAGAGGTCCCACTGTGGTACGCGGTTGACCGTTTACGGAATGATAAGCAAGCCTTCCACCTCCAGCAAAGGATCAGCGCATCCTTCGAAAGATCCCTCACGGTGTTTATCTCAGCCACCGACGAAGGCGGTGTACTGCGGGGCATCCCCATGTATCAATAAAGTCGTACCCTGACTCACAGATCAAACATGCTGTAGTAACCGGGTTGAATGATGTTTTTCTGCTGACGTTAGGAGCTGGAAGGTCAGCGTCGATATTCGAACGAGTGCCGTGACGTTTGTTTGTTGTGGGCGACGACGATCAACTTCGACCCGGATGCTCGGCCCGGGGCGGTGCATCCCGATGGTCGGCCGTCGGGCATAGCCAGTGCGGAGGCATGGGAATAAGGGGCGGGTATAAAGCAATTCGACCCTCCCGCCTCTTCGACCACCACCGCACCGGGTCTGCAACGACGACGGCCCTCGTGGACAGATCGCCGAACAAAGCCCACGTTGTGCGTATGGTAGGCTCGAGTAGTAGGTAAGCTCTCGCTGGATTCTCGCGAGGCTCTTCTCCCATTCTCCTTCGTCTTCTCCTCCGTCCAATCTCTTTCTCCCCCGATTCCCCACCGCTTCAACATGTCTCCATCAGCCACCATGAACAGCCATGCGGATTCCAAGGCCGTGAATGGAAAAACGAAAGAGTCGGAGCCTCCAGCAACCCGCATGCTGGCTGAGTTCGCCGCGGCCGCCAACACCGCCCAGCTCACCCCCATGATCCAGGCCAAAGTCAAGGAGGTGCTGATAGACTACGTCGGCGTCGTGGTCGGCGCCCTGGACAACGCCGACTCCACAGCGCCCATCTACGACGCCATCGTCAAGCTCCAGGGCGAAGGCACTACTGGCCGCTGCACCGTCATCGGCAAGGGCGCCCCGCACATGCTGCCCCAGTACGCCGGCCTGCTGAACTCAGCCTTCGGCCACTCCCTAGACTTCGACGACACGCACGCGGCTGGTACAGTCCACGCTGGAGTGATCGCAGTGGCCGCCGCAATGACACAGGCCGAAGTGCTGGGAACGAAGGCCAGCAGTGCAGACTTCATGCTGGCCGTGTCGGTCGGCTACGAAGTCACCTGCCGCCTCGCGCGCGAACTGGGCTACGAGGCCTACAGCCGTGGTTTTCACAACACAGGGACGGCAGGCATCTTCGGCGCCGTGGCGGCCATCTCAGTGCTGAAGCGCCTGCCGGCCGACACGATAGAGATGGCATTCGGACTCGCCGGCAGCAAAGCAGCGGGCTCGATGCAGTACCTTGACAACGGATCCTGGAACAAGCGACTACACCCCGGTTTCGCTGTCCACGACGCCTTCATGAGCGTGGCTCTGGCGGAATCCGGCGTGATAGGCGCGACGCGGATCCTCGAAGGGAAGTCGGGCTTCCTGAACGCCTACAGCCCCAACCCGCACAAGGACCTGCACCGCCTGACGGCCGGCCTGGGGACGGAGTGGATGTGGCTCGCGTCGAGCATCAAGCCCTACCCAGCGTGCCGCATGACGCACGCTTGCATCGAGCTGTGCGGGAACGCACATACGCGGCGCAAGTCGGCCGTGGCTGTTTCGGACATCAAGCGCATCACGCTCGCCATGACTTCTTCGAACCATATACTCGTGGGTGACCCGACGCCGAACAAGATCCATCCGACCAATGTCATCGATGCGCAGTTCTCGGCTTACTTTCAGGTCGCGCATGCGCTGCTCTACGGCGCGCCGACGGGGTTGCAGGCGTATGGGCGGCTCGATGACCGTGACATTGGTGCTCTGAGCGAAAAGATCGAAGTCATCATTGATGAGGGGATGGAGAGGTTTGGCGCAGGGATGCAAATTGAGTGGGCGGATGGTCAGGTTGAAAAGCTAGAGCAGCAGCATCCTCTGGGAGAGGAAGAGCATCCGTTTAGTCGAGAGGGCGTGGAGAGGAAGTTCAACGGGCTGGTGGAGCCGGTGTTTGAGGCGAGTAGGGCGAAGAAGATTGTTGGGCTTGTTGACGAGTTGGAAGAGCGGACGGTTGAAGAGCTGTTGGCGCTGTTGCGATGAGGAAGATGAAGGGGTATGAGGTATGAGACATTGATCACTCTGGTCCGTTGCTCTTGTTCTGTCAGCCTCGGCGTCTCCTTTTTTGAAGCCTCGAATTGAGACTGATCTTGATCGGACTTCTTCGGCTTCTCACCTCTGGCAACTTCTGCCATTGCCTAGTCGAGAAGCTGCAATGCGATCGATCGTGCAGCGGCACAGCACTCGTTGTGTTCGCTAAGGTGAGCCACTGTGCCGTTGATGTCATTGCCATGGAACGATCCCTTCCTTGCGCGGTTACCTACTGTTGATGGCTGTGCAATCCAGGCTCTGCGGGGAAATACAGGCGATCGGCGCAACACTTCGCAAGACACTGGTGGACTGAAGAGCGTCGCGATTCATCAAATATCCGATTCGTTGTTGTAGATAGTAAATCGACGAATATCAGGTCGAGGAAGCGGCGCCAAGGCGGGAGCTCGCCGAGCGGCGTCATTGGGTGAGACTGAGGCGCATGTGAGAGACTTGGAGCTCTCCATCCCGTCTCGAGCCCGTATACTGCGACACATACATCCATTCCTCCTCACCTGCATGCGTTGGTCCTGAAGTAGACCACATGCACCGCCCTCGCTGCATCACCTGATATATAAGCGCCCCCGCAACTCCACCTCCGACTAGTACTTGTACATCCCCCAAGCCCGCTTCGACCGGACCTTTTAGGCCGCAATAGAGCAGCGCTCTGCTCAACTCCACCACTGAAAGAGTCTTGTTATATTCAAGGAGGTGCGTTCGCTTAGCAACGGTCTACGCGCATATGAACGACACCGCCACGCGACCTCCACGGTTGCGACTGGACGGCGTCGACGACCCTCCTCGCCACGACTTCGACTACACCACCCAACTGCTGGAGCACGAACGGCGGCGACAAGACAGCAAAGCGGCAGGCAGCGTGGAGGATGCTGGGGCAGCGCTCGAGGGCAGACGGAACGGTAGCCGCTTCGTTGAAGACATTAACGGCGACGGCGCCACGGCCACGACAAACGAGTCCACGACATCGACTCCTCCTACTCAGTCTCTGGTGAACCCGGCCACCGTGCCGATACGGACGAGCTCGAACAACGCCGTCGCTGGTGCGGCGGGGGAGAGAAGACGCAGCAGTAGCTTGACGGGCAAGACGCCGCGGAAACATACGAGCATGGCTTCGGTGCCTGAAGAGAAGGAGAGGGATCGTAGGAAACACTACCCGGAGGTGGACGGGCGGACGTGGCTGGCACAGAATCGGCACAACAGGAGTGTGACAGACAGCAGTGCACCGGCATCTACGGGGAATGGGGATCCTTTCTTGGGCGTGGGCGCAGACCTCATTGGAGGGGATTCGCCGGGCTGGAGTCCTGAGAAAGAGAACATACTGCGCGGACCGTTTGAGTACCTGGAGTCGCATCCGGGCAAGGATATTCGCACGAGCTTGATCACAGCCTTCAACGCCTGGCTGCAGGTCCCTCCCGAATCCCTCGGCATCATCACCGGCGTGGTGACCATGCTGCACACGGCGTCACTGCTCATCGACGACGTGGAAGACTCGTCTCAGCTGCGACGCGGCGTGCCCGTGGCGCACTCCATTTTTGGCACCGCGCAGACCATCAACAGCGCCAACTACGCCTACTTCTGCGCCCTACAAGAACTCTCCAAACTCAACAATCCGTCCGCCATCCAGATCTACACCGAAGAACTCCTCAACCTCCACCGCGGCCAAGGCATGGACCTCTTCTGGCGCGACACGCTCACCTGCCCGAGCGAAGACGACTACCTCGAAATGGTCGGCAACAAAACCGGCGGCCTCTTCCGCCTCGCCATCAAACTCATGTGCGCAGAATCCCCCACAAACACCACCACCCACCCCCACCCCCCCTCGCCCTCCCACCCCGACCAACGCCCCACCGACTACGTCCCCCTCGTCAACACCATCGGCCTCCTCTTCCAAATCCTGGACGATTACAAAAACCTCTCCTCTTCCATCTACACCGCCAACAAAGGCATGTGCGAAGACCTAACCGAGGGCAAATTCTCCTTCCCCATCATCCACGCCATCCGAGCCGACCCGGCAAATCTGGTGCTGGTCAACATCCTCAAACAGAAGACCGAGGACGTCGAGGTGAAGCGGTATGCGGTCGCGTATATGGAGCGCGCGGGCAGCTTCGCGTACACGCGAAGGGTGCTCCGGGGGCTGACGCGGCGGGCGTTGGCGCTGGTGGAGGAGGTGGATGGGGGGAGGGGGAGGGGGGTGGCGATTCGTGGGATTCTGGAGAAGTTGCGAGTCGAAAGGGGTGGGGAGAGGGCGTCGAGGGTCTCGGAGGGGGCGGGCGTGGGTGGGAGTTGAGACTGTTGGCGTGGATGGTTGTAATTTCTAATCAAAGGGGCAAGGGGGGTTTAGAGAGCTCGGCGCATTACCCTATTGTACGCGGCGAATGTCGGTAACGAAGGCGACGGTGTCACGGGTTACTGTTGGATAAGAGAAGGGTATCTATGCAGATATCATGACATCCTTACAAGGCTCTAGGGGCACATTTCATAATCGTCGTTGCTCACACCGTCCCATCGTCCCAGAACCCCAGCAGCATACGCCTCCCCTCCCCCGCCTCAAACGAACCCGCTCTTCTCGTCACGGCCCTTAGCAGCCTCCCAGCCTTTTCCCCCATAACCCTCATCCACCACCCCATGCCCGCCAAACTCTTGCCCGCCGTACCCATCAACCCCATCGATCGTCCCAACACCCGGCATCCCGACCCCCTGATCCTCATCGGGCACCTCGAACCACCGCTCACTCGTCGCCGGCACCGGCGAGACCCAACAAAGCCCATAGTACACAACGCTCGACACAATAAACCCGGCGAAGAAATTAAGACGGTAGATCATGGTGGCCGCCATGGGTACTTTCGTCCCCACGGCGCCCGCGAAGCCGACGACGTTGATCAGGATCCCCGCGATGTAGGCGGCGTAGGCGCGCCAGTGGAGGCCCGCGGTGTAGAAGTAGGGCCCGCCGCGGTCGGCGCTGTAGAGGTCGGCGACTTGCAGGTAGCCTTTGCGGACGAGGTAGTAGTCGGTTATCATGGGGCCGGCGATGGAGGAGAGGAAGACGCTGTAGGCCGAGAGGTAGGTGGTGAAGTTGTTGGAGTCGGAGAGGAAGTTCCAGGGGCAGATGCACTGGTAGGGGCGTGGGACGAGTCAGCGGTGTCTCGAATTGAGTGAGAGGGTGGAAGGGGGCGCGCTTGGGGCTTACCAGGCCGATGGCGGCGCAGATGTAGGAACCGCGGCGGATGTTTAGCCAGCGGGGTAGGAGGGCAGTAAGATCCGTGCCTGGCATATGGGGTCAATTAAAATAACGTTCCTCCGCAGCTTTAAAGAGGAGACTTACCCGCCGAGATCGAGTTGGCGGAAATGTTCGTGCCTGCAGTGAGAATGGTCAGAAAATCACTCTCGGGACCACGACCTCATACGAAGCCTACCGAGTTGCGCAAGGACGAAAGCGGCCGCGATTACGAAGACGCCGAAGCGGGTGGCGCCATTGACGTTTTCGTCGTTGAGAAAGAGGGTCAGAAGGTCGATCGGGTTCCAGATTGGCTCGCCGTAAATAACACTAGAGCTGGACGAGACAATGATGCCTGAAGAATAGAAAGTGTCAGTTGACGACCTCTCAGCCAAAGCGCTGATCGGGCGCTGTCTCGAGCAGCTCGACTGGGATTGAGTTTACGCACCGATGAAACTCGTGACAGCGAAGCAAACGGGCACGGAGAACAACTGCGACCAGATGGCGTCTCGCGGCTTGGTCGCGAATCGAGCAAAATCGGGGTCGTTGACGATCAAGGTCGCGAAGTTGGCGATGGCACTCATGATGCCGTTGACGATGCCCCACGCCAGTTCACTGCCTTGTGCCTCTGCCGGCCGTCTGACCACTGGACCAAGACCGTTCGCACGCACGATTGCCCAGATGAAGAAAGCAATTGCTGCTGTTGGAACCACATAGGCCTTCACGGTGAAGAGGTGGCGGATCTTGTGAACCTGGGGCCAGAGGAATGGAAGGGAGCCGGCCCAGAAGAGGAAGAAGGAGACAAAGTCGCGGGTGTTGGTGCCGGAAGACTCAGGCATGCTATTCTTCGAGCCATCGGGGCCATAGTCGTCCCAGGAGGGCCAGATAGCCTAAAGCACAGGGTAAGCAGGGACTCTTGCTACAGATGACAAGCTTTCAGAGCTTTGTTGTACCAATCAACTCACCCTGATCATAAGATAGACGCAAGTCCCACCTATCCATGACTGCACACCGTACCTGCGCCGCAATCAGCATCCGGAGGACCGCATAACTTCACGCCGAGCCTTACCAAATCGCAGCCATCACACTGCGGTTCAACACCGGCCACAGACTCCCCCAGATCCCGAAACTCGCCCTGCCCACAACCGGAAAAGAAAGGTGATAGGTCGCACCGATCTTCCCCGTCAATGTAATGAAGCATCCGGCAATGGCATACCCAATCCACACGCACAGCCAGCTTTGCCACCAGGCCAGCCCTTGGGTCATGGACGAAGAAGCAATCATCCAGGTGTTGATGTTGAACGAGTCGGCGATCCAGAAGGCGATGAAGTTGCGGGAGCGCCAGACGCGGCGGGCGGGCTCGACCGGCTGGAGGTCATGGTTCGTGAGGAAGAGCTGGGTGTTGGAGAGGCCTGGAGGGGCGGGGACGGCGATGGTGGTTGCCAGGTTGCGAGGCTTGAGTTTCTCCATGGCGGCGGTTTGGGAGGAGGAGGAGGTTGAAGTTCGAGAGAGGTTTGGACCGGGACGAGACGGTCGCTTTGCCGGAGAGGAGAGCGATTCGCGCGGTCAGAAGAGCGTCAGACACTCGGCGACAATGGTGGAGGACTGCACGATATATGTACAGCGAGAAGAGTGCCGTGATCAACTCATGTCGCGTCGATAAAGGAATCTCGACGGTATGTGCATGTACGTGGGGCAGACCCTTCCGTCTCATCGTCGCAGTGCAGCTCTTCGCCTGCCCTTGCAAATCGATAGGCATTTGACGGAGGCTGAGTGGCTCGTTTCCAAACAAGCTCGCCGTCTCCCACGTACTTGGCTGACCTGGGCCCGATAAGGTGCGATACCGCTGTACAGGTGTTGCTCGATGGCTACAGTCATCGCCAGCCTCGCGCAATCAAGTCGTGGCGACGGAGTTCAATCGTCGTTGGATCGACTTGCAAGCGTTGTGAGTTGACAGAGGTTCGAATGGTCGAATCGTCATTCATGTTCATTATTCGTTCCATCGACCCTCGCGAGTCGCATGCTATGCACAGAAGCGTCGTGGTTCTCCGGGGTGCTTGATATCAATCGTCAAGCTTCGCCCATCTCCGACTTCGCAAGCTTAACCTCAACTTTCGCCCGATCGTCCAACGCTGATTTAGACGAGACGGGAACCCCTCCCCTCATACAGGTACTCCAAACGCCTACTATTGCTACGATACACCGACCTCCGGTGCATTCATTTGTCCCTGCGCGAGCGATCACATCTCGATGCTCCGTTCAGTGCTCCTTTCGATGTTTTCTTTCGGTGCTGCACTCGATGCCTCATTCGAGCTCCCTCCTCATTGCTGTCACGATGCAAATCCCTTGATACACCCTTGATCTAGGCTCATGTGATGTTCCTCAACATGCTCGGAGCGACAGTCTCTCCGTCCCCCAACGACTCCGCCATAAAGGTACTCATCGCCGGGTCGGCGAAGATTTCCGCCAAGCCGTAGCCAAACGGATCTTCGTCCAGGGAGAGGTCGTTCCAGTTGGTAAGACCTGCCTCCGGGAAAGCGCTCATATCTGGACAAGCAGACATCCCGACGCCACCACCCTGGCCGCCGTTGCTTCCTACGGAGCCGAGGTCGGGCGCGGAGTTCAAATGGCCTAGCTGCGTGCGCTTGTAGTTCTGCACCCACTCCTGCATTCGTGAAGTCGCCATCAGAATGCGAGCCGACGGGCATTTTGGGTCAATCTGAACGACCTGGACGGCCAAATTGAGCATCTTCTGCAGATAATCCTCCACCTGAAACGTCTGCGGGTCGATGTAAGCGCCGTAGGTGTTTCCGAAGGCGGTCGTGGCGATGTAGAGTTTGAGCAGGATGAACTCGCAGTACGCCACGCGAGCGGCATAGAACATGGCTGGCAGGTTGATCATTGTGGCGATGTCCATGTCCGCGAAGGTTGTCAGCACCTGATGGGCACCGTCCTTGAGCGCTTCGATGGAAGCGATATGCTCTTGTGATACCATCGGAGCGGGAAACTCGGTCACGGAGAGTCGTTCGGCCAGGTAGGGCGCCTCGAAAGACTTTCGGTTTGTAGCGGTGTGGAGGACGTGTTCATGGAGATACATGGTGGCGACGTGCCCCCAAAAGAGCACGCCAGGATAGTGTAGCCTGGGCGGTATCTGCGCCTTCCAGTCTGTGATCAGGTTCCCCAGGGTTTGCCTGGTCGATACACTGATAGGATCGGAGGGAAGAAGGGTGGGCGGGAACTCGCTGAAATCGGATCGATTCGCAATCTCTTCGCACAGATGTTCCCCGCGGATGTACTGGCAGAACAGTCGGTCGCTTGGTAGGCTGATTTGCGAGTATTCCAGCATCTCTAAACCGTGCTGATCGAGCTGGCCCCATGGACGGGAAGTCGGCTTCCGGTTGTAAATTGACACGCTTGCTGCAAGGAGGTGGGTGATCAGCCTGGTCCTCCAAACTTCCCCTGATTCAATGCCATGCACTTCAAAGCTTGTGGAATGTGATAGCTCCTGTCCAGTGATCCGCAGATCATCTGCAATCGCCTCCGACACCGCGACCAGCTGCCACGGACCGAAGCTCGTCTCATATTTAGTTGTTCGGTACCACATCACGTATAGCTGAATGGCCTGCACCAGGTCGATAGGCTTGTCTTCCATTGACATTGCTTTGTTGGAGATCAGGTCCTTGACCACTTTGCCAATCTCGTCCAACTCCGCCTGAGGCAACACGTCGGCGCTGGCCACAAACATCATGGCTTGAAGCAGAATGGGCCGGGTTTTGCGAAGCTCCGTATACCCACAGCCGGGTGGTGTGGGAATGAGAGGGAACGATGGCACCGTCACGCTCGCGTAACGGTGGAAGATCCGCTGCTGCTGCTCCCGCGAGATCACGGTGTCCAGCTCGATCCCGTCGACAGCAGAGATATACATATCCACTTCGTCGCATGCACCCTGGCTCGCCTCGTCCTCCAGTCTTCGCTTCTTCTGCTGGGGTACACCCTTGTCCCCAGCACTCCTTTCAGCGCTCTTACTGACAGACTCAGCATTCACGTCGCTATTCTGATCACCACTGCCGTTCATCCCTTGCTTCTCAAGCATCTTCGTCAACGCCTCGACTTGTGCCTCCAGATCGGCCACCCGATCCTTCTGCCGCTTGGGCGGCGTCACCAGGCAAGTTTTCCCCAGCCGCACGCATCGCGAGCACGGCGGTGGCCCGCCACGGGACCCAAGCTCACATTTGATCTTGATTGAGTGGCAGGCGGTGCAGGCGCGAGCACGCTTTGTGGTGCTGGAGTTGGTGATGTTCGCGGGGATGGCGCTGGGAGGGCTGTCTTCAGGCGTCGCCAGAGGCGTTAATTCGGCTGCGGACATGGCGACTTGAATCGGGAAGCTGTCTCGTCAAACAGGCCACGCGGTTGACCTGGTTGCCGCCCGGTGGTGCATGTGCCGGTGCCTGTGCATGCGCGAGTCACGGTGTGTGAGAGTGGAGGAAAGGCTGAACTCGCTGAAGTGTCGCATCACCAACATCAACGTGGTTGCATGCTCGGACGCAGGGCAAAGTGTCCCTCAAGGGTCCGTGCCCTTGCGGCTGATCGGGGACCGGCACCAGCTACAGCAGGTACAGTACAGTATTGGCGTTGTGGCAATGTCGTTCAGAAGCGGCGGAATTAATAGACAAAGCCGTGCCCGTAAGCATTTCTGTGACCTGCTCATTATCTATATTCATAGAGCGAGCGATCGCTGTTTGCTCATGCTTCAGCTCCTCGAAGCGAAGCAAGCAATCCCATTGCAGCATGGAAGCCATCGTGCAAGCCCCAGCGGCGACTGCGAAGGGTCGTCATGGATTCATTCCAACGAGCTCACGGTACCAGTGACATACAGCCTCACATCGAGAAGCGTAGCTACTACACACACACATCACCTGGCCCATCGCCCGTACACCGTGTCGTCTCCTACTGTGGACCTGTCTGACGTTCCAAGCCCGCTCACATTCGGCGTGATATTCGACGAAGTGGAATCGAGCAAAAGAGCTCGCCCATGATTCTTCTCGTTTGCCTTAGGTGACGAGCTGCTCGAGCCATCACGGCTCCCGATTACGAACCCTCTCCACAGCGCATCATCATCGTCTTCTTCGTGGAGTTGCTGCTGCTCGCGCTGTCGCGCTGGTTGTTCCGCGAGATGGGTGATTTGCAGCAGAGAAGCTGATGGGGACTGCATTTGTGTGGAAGTGTCGCCATGCTGCTCTGATACGGCAGGCTCAGCTCTGTTGTCACGCAGCAGTTCTGAAACATGTTCACGTCGGAACGGTCCATGGGAGACGTTGTTTCCCGCCGGAAGGCTGGGAGCAGGGCGTATGCTTGGGTCGGAGTGGGTAGCGTGCTCACTTCCTGAGCCAACTGCTTTCATTGACGCACGGCTCGAGGGGAGGCTTGGGATTCTCATCACCCATCTCCAAAACTCGTCGTCCCCTCCGCCTTTTTCGCCGTCTTCACATTCTTCCTCCTTTTCCTCCTCTGGGTCATGTCCAGCGCTTTTCTTGTCGTCCACAACATCATCTGCTTCGACGAGGATAGAGAAATGCACAGGCGCTTGTTGGTCATCAGATTCACGATCAAAACTGACAGATGCATGTGAGCCAGGTGTTTGACGAGGAAAGGCTCCGTGATCGCCATTCCCTGTGCCGTCTCCCTCTTGCAGGTCTTCCGGCAAACCCTGGAATTCTTGCCATTCTCTGATCGCCTCCTGAGCGGTGGGAAAAGCTCTTGTCATTTGACTACCAGCCAGAGCTGCAAGAGATCGTCCGTCCGGGAGCGCAGGCTCAACTTGACCGTCATCAAAGTCGTTCACATCGTCTGGGCCAAGCAGCATTGACTCTTCCGAGAGCGGCCCAAATTCCGTGGAAGGGTGCCGCATACTCGTTCTTCCAGGCGTGTGAGAGTGGCTCGAAAAGTGCGTCTGTGTTCCCCATGCGTCGGTGCCTATCTTCACTTGAATCTCGTCGTTCGGAAGCGCTCCGCTCATCATGGGTTCCCAGGGTTTCAGGTGGTCTTGAAACAGTGGGGAGGGCGCACGTTGGTCCTCAGCCGCGTTCATCAGCTTTTCAGGCCTTGCAATTCTACGACGCTTGCCGATGCGACTTTTTTCCCCCGCCGAGGCAGCGGGAGTTTGAGCCGGACGCTTCGAGCCAAGATTGAGCCAGTCACTACGTGCTAGAAGACGGCGACGATTGGCTAGTAAGAGTCTCTCTTCTTCAGTCGTGCCTTCCAGTTGAGTTTGATTGGCCGTTCCAGATGCTGGTCTGCCACGGATCCTCACTGACCTTGTGGACTGACCATTGTCTTCGCTTGAGGACTGGTGTGAGCTGATGGAGACCGCGGCTCGGGCAAATGTATTGAATTCAAGTTTGCCGTGGATTCGTTCACTGCGGTTGATTCGGGGATCAAGTTTCGGTTGTGGAAGTCTCTTCGCAGGCGAGTAGGCGCGCTTGCCAGCCCCAGATAGGTCGTCTCGTACTGGCTCAAATTTTGCGCTCCTGCCTGGCTCCGAGGCTTGCCGCCGAAAGCCGTGACCAGAGCCGTGGTGTGACTGCGCTTTACCCTGTAGGAGAGCGCGTGCCCTGGCAAAGTGCGCTTTCTGCTTCTGCGTCTTCGAGTTGGATTTTGTCCCGCCAAACCGCCGTCGCGCTCCGCCCGTCCAGTCCATGATAGTGCTGCCTCAAGAGATCGGGCCGGAGACGTTTTGGCACACTGTTCATGTGCAGTTGTGAGATTGCTACTCGTTTTGCGGGAAAAAGAGGAGGTGACATTGAGAGAAAGTTCGTGGAAGTCACGATCGCGCATCACGCGACTTGCACCTTCCTCACACGAGAAAAAGGACCCACTCGTATAGCCTCGCAATCACCCGCTCGCCCTCATGTTCCCATCGAATTCCCACTGGCTTTCCATCGCCATCTAGTGATATCAATCTTACCGGTCGGGTTGATTATGCTTCGCTCAGCATACTCAGCATCTTACTTGGAGGCTAGACAGGCATGCTCACGACCGGCGTGTCAGCAGCTCGATTTCGTCTTCGGAGGGCTGAAAGAGGATTCTCAGCTCACGGAGCGCTCCGTCCATCGACCCGTCAGATGGTCCGCAGACTGAAGCACACGGTACTCTCTGTTAAGCAAAGCAACTCCACTCCGCGGCCAGTTGAGAGGTTGAGCATCGACGTGGTTTCGTTGGAATCCTTCTCGTTCCGCTTAGAAGAGCTGGGCCTCGGAACCGTGCTGCGGACCTCTGCGTTGGAAGTACAGTACCACGGCAGGGATTGGCGCGGCCCAACGACACTTTAAGTACTTCAGCTCGGTACATCGAGCGTGCCTCACCAGAGCATGTCATCCAAGGAAGTCTCCACGGGACGGACAATTGCAACCTCTCAGGATGTACGGCGCAACACCGACCGCTGCAAACTGACGCATGCTTGCCCTAGTGCTGCTGCAGTGCTGAAGGAGGTACTCGAGACTGCAACTAGCCGTGACAGGTACACCAACCGTGCGAAGCGACCGAGGCGACTCATCTTGCAGTGTCTGACGGAGGTGGCACTGGTGAATCTTTTACGAGACATGTGAAGATGTCGGCTCGGGGAAATACGCCTCTCCAATGATGGAGGAACATTTGAGGCAAGTAGTAGTTAGTAATCATCTCTGACCGTTCTGTAGCAGTACAACGTCGTGCATCAGCAGAGCAGAGTTGAGGACGAGAGTCTGTCACCATTCGAAGGGCCATCCTGTCCCTTGCGCTCCTGATCCAGCGGGAAGCATGCGATTTGCTCGCAAGCTCACGTGCTTACGCAGTACTTCGTGCACAGCATCCGATGCAGCGCCATCGATGGAGGCAAACAATGGGGGCGGAACATGGTCCGGACCAGGGAGCTCAATGTACAATGTTGGAAGTGCTGTTGAGATTGCCATGTGCCGGTCTTTGTCGAAGAGGCAAACAAACGCCTCTTATTCTCTCCAGGCGTACAGTACGTACCGAGGTGGGAGTGAAAAGCTTTCGTTGTGCCTGTAGATCAGATCAGTGGCGGCCAACGGAAAACTGTCGATATTAGCTAAGACCTCGCAGACTGTTTTTCCATCAGGGGCTAATGTACATACGTCATTTACATTTGGCCTTCGATTACCCCAGACCGTTGCACCGCTATCCCGCACGCTTGCGCAGACTAACGTGAACATTGCAACCCTAAATCGTCTCGCAAACATCAGGTGCACGACAACCTCACTCCTAGGCCCGCCCGGCCCGACTTTCTGCAGCTGTGTTAAGGCGCACTCGAGGCACTGTGGTTCCTCGAGAGCTCGACTCCCAAACTCTGCAGCTGCGGTACCGGCACAAAGCGAGGGCGACTATTAACGCACTGCATCGGGCCTAGTGGACGCGATAAGACGGCGAGAGGCCTGCTCGGCCTGGTGGTGGTGACATGACGGTCTCCACAACTTTCCGAGCATTCGCGACTGTCGTTGCCATCTCTGCTCTTTGACTCGACGATGGCTGCTTCCCGCTCTGATAGCGTTTCCTCGGGCCAGCGCCGGCGCGCCCGATGGTCGACCTTTATATATGTCGGCCGTCGCCCCTACGCTCTCTCCCGCACAACCTTCCCACCTTTTCCCCATCGTTTCCCCATTATCCGTGCATCGTAGCGTGGCCCCACCGACACGGTTGAGAAGCAAAGGCCCCACCTCCTCATCAATCAATCAAACAAACACACAACCATGTCCGGAGGCTCTCTCGTCGTTCCCCCCAGACCGGGGCGCATGATCCGCCGCCTTAGCTCGCAAGATGCAAACGAAGCATCAATGGGCGCGCGGTCGCCGACCGTCGTCGTCCCGCCTAAGCATCTCATGGCCTCTAGTGACGCCCACGAGACCGCCAAAGCAATGGAGTTAGCAAGACACGCGCTGGAAGACTATTCGTCGCCGGCGTCGTCCCCGGAATCGCCAGCCGAGACCACCGTCACCGACCGATATGCTTTCGCTTTTGACATCGACGGCGTCCTCGTTCGGGGAGGCAAGCCGATCCCTGAAGCGGTTGAGGCTATGCAGGTCCTTAACGGCCAGAATGCCTACGGCATTAAGATGTAAGTGTCTTACCACGTGGGTTTTCGTAACGGGACTGACTCTCGTCCAGTCCGTACATCTTCGTCACAAATGGCGGAGGCAAGTCGGAACAAGAACGGTGCGTCCAGCTCAGCAAGCAGTTGGAGCTGGAAGTCTCTCCTGGACAGTTCATCTGCGGCCACACCCCCATGCGGGAGATGGCCGAGAAGTACCACACCGTCCTGGTTGTCGGCGGAGAGGGAGAGAAGTGCCGGAACGTCGCAGAGGACTACGGCTTCAGGGATGTCATCACCCCAGGCGACATCATCAAAGACAACCCGGACACCACTCCCTTCCGCAAGCTGACCAAGGAGGAGCATGCGAACTCAAGACTTCGCAACTACGCCGAGGTCGCCATTGATGCTATCTTCGTCTTTGCCGACAGCAGAGACTGGGCTGGGGACCAGCAAATCATCCTCGATCTGCTCATGTCAAAGGGTGGGTACCTCGGGACGCGATCTCCAACATTCGACGAAGGACCGCCAGTGTTTTTCTCACACAACGATGTCGTCTGGTCTGCCTCTCATGACCTCACAAGGCTCGGCATGGGCGCTCTCCGTCTCTCACTCGAGGCCATGTTCAAGGCTGTCACCGGCAAAGACCTCAACACCACCGCTTTCGGCAAGCCCCAGATAGGGACGTTCCAGTTCGCCACCCGCCTTCTCCAGCGATGGCGAAAGGAAACTCACGGCATCGACGCCCCGCCAGAAACCGTGTACTTCGTCGGCGACACACCCGAGTCGGACATCCGCGGGACCAACGAGTTCAACAAACAAGCCGAGAACATGTGGTACTCCATCCTCGTCCGCACGGGAGTGTACCAGGAAGGCACCAAACCCAAGTTCACGCCGAAGCACACCTGCAACAACGTCCTCGAAGCCGTCAACTTCGCTGTGGAGCGCGAGCATCGCATGGCTGCCAAGCAGCAGCTCGACCTACACGACGGAACGCTGAATGAGGACGCGAACGCGGTAGATGACACGCTCATCAGCCCGCCAGCCTTTACAATCACCGATCCGATGGAGAAGCTGAATATCTGATTGGCTAGGAGCTTCTCGTTTTTTGCCATTTTTTTTTTTGGGGAGAAGGCTTCCACCGTCTTTGGAGTTGCGGGGGGGTCTATCATTAATGGATTCACGAAAGTTACGTCTTATACCACCGGCGCGGATGCCGCAGCGAGGACTGGGACCTTGAACAGATAGGGGCGGTGGCCTGGTGAGGGGGAGATCAGAATTAACGGTACAACCAACGGTACTAAACAAGAGCTGCAGACATAGATTGCGATCACCTACATAGCGCTCGAAAGAAGAAGACTTGTTGGTGATGATTCTCTCTGGGCATCAGCCTCCTGATTTGTGACTTGCAGCCTTGAACGACCGCTGGTCTTCCTGCAACGATTCGATTTCGTCGTGGAGTGGTCATAGAGTGCCGTTTCCTTGTCCCGGGCTCCACCAATCACGTGCATGGCATGATACCCTCGGACCGGGCAACCACTAGCCCGCGTGCCCGCCCGGTGTTCTCCCTTCCTGCGTGCCACCCCTCATTGTTCGCATTCTCTCAACAACTTGCCACGTGCTTTGACAGCCTGGGATCTTTCGCTATCTTCCCGTCACGGACGTCTTGCTCCGGCGTGAGGATTCGGCTCGCAGCCGCAGACGCACTCAGCATCTGTCGTCTCGTTGAGGCGAGGCTTGGTATGGCGCAAGGGACCCGCGTTGGCGAGAGGGGAAACGATCAAGTGAGGGGTCGAAGGAGCAGCCCGGCCGTGGTGGTCACGATGACGAGCTCAGCTCCGGATAACCTTTGCATCGCATTTCGGGTTACTCGAAACTGCCTTTCGCCCTCCAACCCCCATCCCATGTCCGGGTAACCGAGTCTGGCGAAGCCGGTGTCCAACCGCGACTTCACCACAAACCCGAACAGAAACGACGCCTTAACCCGATATCAATCAGAGAACGCCATCGCGATCGCCAGCGCTATACAATCAGGATTACCCTATCCGGAGACCGTCGGCGCCGTCGAAGGTGGTCCAGCCACGATTCACATGCGTCGTTGCTCCGCCCATGCGACTTTAGAGCGCCGCCATCTATCCGTCTACGCCACGTGCCGCGGAGCTACCCAAACACCTCTGTCAGGAAATCATATCGAATGCGCAAGCCCATGCTTCGCGCCTTGGCCGTGAGCATGTGGCATTTGTCCGCTAGCAAGGCGCCAACGGTAGGGTTGCCGCAATACTAAATCGCAACGCGTGTTATTTACCATGCTAGTGAATGCCGCGAATAACTCGCATTACGCGGAGGTCGGGCTAATAACTTACAAAGACGCCCACTTTTCTCTCCCTCAGTCCCGAATCCACAAGCTCCTCGAAGTGGCTGTCAAGAATTGCAACGAAGTCCGGGCGGCCGAAATGCGAGGCCTGCTTCAGACCCGTGAGCGAGGAACATGGCATGCGGTAGCGGTCGAGGAGATGTCGCAGGACGTGTGAGCTCACGCTGCCTCGCCGTGCCGTGATGTGGGTGTGCACGTTGAGGTCGAGGAGCCCGCGTGCGGAGAGGGATTGGGAGTCTTCAAGGGCGCGATTGAGCATGTCAGAGAACCAGTGGAGGTGAGGTTCCAATGGAGGTCCACTCGTCGTTTGGAGGGCCCTTCGTGTTGGAATTGCTCTCACTGCTGGAGCGGCTGGCGTTGCGGAGGTCGACTTTCGATTGATGGCGGGACCGAGAGCGTGAGCGTCTGCCAGAGCTCCAAGGATCTCTCGCGTCCCCGAAGCTGTCGATCAAGCCCGTCAAGATTGCGGAGAAAGGTGTGATGCCGATGCCACCACCGATGAGAATCGAGTAGTCGTAGTCGTAAAACCACTGAGCCGCCGCTCCAAGATGCCCGTCGACTGCCACACTCATATCTTCGGTCTCAGATGCAATCTCGCGCATTTTGCTGGTCCAGCCACCTTCATTCCTGATGTGCACCCTCAATATGTCGCCGCGGCACGACGAGATCGTGAAAGGATGCCATTGGAACCAGGAAGCCCTCGGTACTTGGAGCAAGATGTGCTGTCCAGCAGCATAGCGCCAGTCGCGCCCTTCCGGATGTTTGCACGCCAATTCCACAACCTCATTGTCGAGCACCGTCGCCCTCGCCGGCACCTCGCGCATTCCCCTGATCACCCGCCAACAGCGCTCCACCGTCACCAGCACAGCCGGCCCGGCAACGAAGTAGCCCAGCATGGGATGTTGCAGCATCTTCGCCGCCCCATGCGCACACATCAGCGCGATCAACGGGAACATCAACAGATGCCCCAGTTGAAACACCTCATACCACCTTCTCCTCACCACGTGCAAACTCAACACCGCCATCACCCAAAACAACACCAACGCCCCGACCCCCGTCCAACCGGGCAAACTCGCCAAAAGCCATCCACACCCCCCGACCTCCCGCCCCAGCAGTGCCCTCACAGCCTCCTTCGACTCCCCCCTCGACCCCCTCACAAACGTCCCGCCCAAATGCCCGACCCCATGCACCGTCGCGACCCCCAGTCCCACCACACTAACTGCAACATGAAACCGGCGCGCCCTGTCCCAGCGCGCGAGTTTGCTCAGCACGTAGCACCCGCGCGCTCACGTCGCGAGGCGCCGGCACATGCTCAGCAGCACGAGAGGCATGGTCGGCAGTAGAACGCCCGCGCATGTTTTCGAGAGCACGATGCCCCAGCCGAGGGCTGTCCACGCGGGGGTGTTGCTGAAGTATTTGTGGAGGTGCCAGGTGCCGAAGGCGAGTTGGAGGGCGATGACGAGGGTGAAGAAGAGGATGTTGGCGCGGTTGAGGGTCCAGTGGGCAGCGAGGCGGCGGTGCAGGGGAGTTTGTAGAGGGTCGTTGTGTCTGTTTGAGGGGGTCGGCTGGTGTTGGCTGGGGAGGTGGAGGGTGCGGAGTTGGGTGGTGAATTCGGGGCGGCTGAGGTGGGGTTTGTGGTCGAGGAGGCTTTTGTGGAAGAATCTCGTGAGGCCGTCGGTTGCCTGCTCGAGATCGCTGGGGAATTGGGTCGTGGCGAGATGTGGTTCGAGGTCGAGGTATGCTTCTTTTAGTTTCTTGTTCACTTCTTCGACGCTCACGTAGCCGTTTTGACCAATGTCGAGTTCGTCGAAGAATGCGTTGATCTCGATGTCATTCAAGGGATTGAAGTCGTGTGACTCTGTCCCCTGCTTCTCGATCGAAGCGAATGTATCCCCTGTATCATAAATCGATCAACGTGCGCTTCACAGCAGATCTTCCACCCAAGCAGGAACCCCCAGACCTCATATACCCACCACGCGCCTCGACACCTGGCACCACATTCACCAACCCTAACATCAACCACCGCAACACCAGCACCCTCACCCAACCCCCCCCCCCCCCCCCCTTCCATCGGCGTCTCCTATCTCACCCCACCCCACGTCCCCTTCCGAGCACCTCAACTCCCCCACCTTCAACCTCCAACGATCACCACGAGAACACCACCCCATCGGAAATAAACCCAGCCCCTCGCCCCCCCGGCCCCGACACGAGGGCGCCGACGCCCTCGCACATCCGTACGTATCTCACGCGTGCCGCGCGTGGGTGTCGCGTGTATAGCGCCATTTCAGGACTCACTGTAGGGGGCGAGTCCCGGGGTCCCGGGCTGAAGGGGGCCGGCTCTCGGGGTGCGTGGGTGCGTCTTGCTGACAGGTACACGCACCCGGGCAAACTGGAGCGCGGAGGCTTGATGGGAGGGGAGGGCTGGTTCCGGGTTGGGGTCGCGGGGCGCGGTTTGTGCGACATTTCGTGAGGTGGCGGGGGGGGGGAGGGAAGGCTGAGGGTCAGGTGATGGCCGCTCTTCAGGCTCGTGTCCGGGCTCGTCGGAGGGGCGATGAGGTGTCGGCGTCAGTCGAGGTTTCTTTTTTTTTTTTATGTCTGAACTTGCGCTCGAGATGAGTGAGTTTTCGTGTGTGCTTCGGGAGAGCATTGGAGCCGTGCTGAATGGTGGTTTCGGTGGTGGCTTGGATGCACCTACGGTAGTATCAGATGGGCGGGCGAGCAGACAGGCGAGCAGAAAGACATCGGACGCGCAGCGCGCTCCTGCGGCCAAAAGCATACTGTAGATAGTATCGCCGACGTAGGTATAGTAGTCAGATAGTCAGCTCTACCTTTGCCTCTATTTCCGCCTCTGACCGCCTCTCCCCCCCTCTTCCATCCTCGTACCCACTCAGACCCCCCCGAAGTGCCCCAAGGGCGTTTTCAACACCGCTCGCTCGCTCTCATTCGCTCTCGCTCAAGGGGCCAAACAACGCTCGCGCGCTAAAAAATCCAGTGCTCCAACGCGACAATAAAACCCCCACCACCCCGACCATTCACTGCCCGCACACTGCACACACAACGCGTGTGTCGACATGTTGAATCGACCCTCCCAAAATGCCCCCCACATCCCCCCTACATCCCCTCGACCTCCCCTTCCAACCCTCCAGCATCGATTTTACTCGGCGCCAAACTCCCCTCGATCCTCCGCTTCGCCTCCTGCTTCTCCGCCGACGAAGGATTGGCTTTCGGCTGGTCCGGGTGATGCTGCGGCGACGACGGCGAGTGGCCGATGGACATGCCTACGCGGACCTAGATGTTGCAAATACGGTTAGCGGGGCTTTCGATTTCTGGTTGGGGAGGGGGGGGAGGGTAAGGCTTACAAGAGTTTCGAGCGCGCCCTCAGAGTTGCGCACCAGGTCGTCGTCGAAGAGAATCTTGCCCTCTTCGGCCAGCACGAGTAATGTGCTGCCGCCGAACTTGAAGAAGCCGAGCTCCTCCCCGCGCTTCACCGTCTCGCCCTCGGTGCGCGTGATGACCGTCGACCCGACCATCATAGCGCCCACACAAACGACCATAACACGCCCGTGCACCTCGGAGTCGATGGGAACAACGACGCGCACGTTCTCGCCGTAAACATCGAGCGCCGAGCGAATAGCCATGGGGTTGACGGTATAGTATTCGCCCTCGACGAGTTTGGGCGCGCCCATCACGCCGTCGACGGGAATATGGAAGCGGTGGTAATCTTGTGGTGCCAGGCGGAAAACGCCGAGCGAGCCGTTGCGGTAGCGTTTCGCGTCTTGAGGGTAAGCGTCGGCGAGGAGGCGCGCGGGAGAGAATTCGCGGCCTTTGACCCAGATGCGCTGGGCGATTTCGAGGCGGTCGTAGACGACGGTGCGGCAGTCGGCGGGAGAGACGACGATGTGCGGGTTGGTGGGGGCGGAGCAGGGGCGGGCGTGGGGTTTGAGTTTGCGGTAGAAGAATTCGTTGAAGGTTTTGAAGGCCGAAGTGGGGAGGAGGACTTCGGACATGTCGAGTTGGTGGAAGTTGATGAAGGAGGGGATTTGGGAGGCTGAGGCTGGGTCGTCGTATTTTCGGCCTTGTTTGAGGGAGAGGGAGCGGAGGAGGCGGCGGACTGGGGGGGGTGTTAGTGGGGATGGGGGTTTGATTAGGGGGAAAGGCGACTCACTCCGCTTCTTCTCCATGTCCCGGCTCTTTAGCCCTTTGTACAACAGCCTGATGCCCAATCGCACATACACCGACATGCGTTCCTCATTGATCATTCCCGTCCCGCGATCCTGGACGAGGATGTTCGCACTATTTGCGCCCAGCTTATACCCGCCATAGCCAATCTTCGTGACCACCTTGGAATACCACTTCCGCTGCGCCTGGCTCGACGTCACGAACCCACCCATGACCAGGTTGTTGACCGCCCGCCAGTCGCTGCTGGCGCACGTAGCAATGTGCGTGATGATGTCGGCGTCGGTCGTGTGGCGCGAGCGCTCCAGGCGCGGCATGTGGCAGATGGGGCACTCCTGGATCTCAACGACGTGCTCCTCCTTTGCGTCGGCCTCTTCGGTCAGATCGGCTTCGGATTCTTGGTCCCAGCTGTCAGTGCGGTCGAGGAGGTCTCTAGTGGGCTTGTCGGTTTGTGCATCGTCGGTGGCGGGCGGCGTGCTGAGGTCGCTGACTTGAAGCGCGGGGACATCGGTGGCTTTGGGGTTCAGGTTGGCTGGGGTCATTTCGGAGCCGCTGAGTTCGGGGGTGATGCCGCCGGGGCTATCGGATGGGGAGCTGCTGTTGGCTTTGGTCAAGTGGGCAGTGCTAGTTTGCGGGTCGCGCTGCTGTTTGGCGCGCCAGTGCGGGCTCTTCTCGTGCTGTTGAGTCTCGCGACTCTTCGTGAGCTGCTCTTCCAGACATATGACAGCTTGGTCGAACGTGAGAACCTTTTCGCCGCCATTTTCTTGCTGGAAGCGCCGGAAGAAGCCGTCGATGGTCTTGTTGTGCAGAGTGCTGCCCAGCGTGTCGAGCATGGTGATCATTTCCACCTTGTCGATCTTGCCGCTCTCGTCGGCATCGTACTGTTTGAGCATCGCACGCCAAAACTGCTGTCGAAGTGCGCGGTATGGGAGGTACTTTGCCTTGATGTATAGCATAGGCTTGTGCTTGTCATGCCAGCGCGATGCGTTCTTCAGCTGCAAGGGCAGTTCGTACGAGTACATCTCTGGATCGTCTGAGACCGTCTCCTCGTCGTTTGCGTTTGGCGTCGCATTGCCGTTCCCAGTCTTGTTGGTAACGACGGATGCGGCAGATGCCTGGCTGGGATAGCTGGTCGGGCCCGGTCGTGGCGTGGGTGGCGCCAAGTCACCTTCGGATCCTTCAGATCGCAGCTTGGGGCGCGAAGGATTGGTGTAATTCTTGAGACTGTTTCCGCTGGTGGTCCGAGTAAGCTTATTGAGCTCTTGCGAGGAACCATGGCGGCTGATAGTCCTCTGGCTGGTGGTTCTCGACATGGACATGCGGAAGCGCCTGCGCCTAGATTCCGGGCGTCCTTCGGCCACATCCTCTGGGTCTGGCAGCTTGTACAATCCCGTGGTGGGGTCGTCCTCGGGTGACAGATCCTTGACCTCCTGGATTGGGAATGTCGTAGTACCCACAAAGTCATTGCCCGAGAACTTGTCCCGATCCACCACGGCAAAGTTCAGCTTGTAGTTCACCTCGTGCTTCTGCACTTGAAAGACGAGCTTCTCGTCGAAGACCGGGTTCAGATCGTGACGGATGACTTTTGTGCGGTACGTCTTCTTGCCCAGCGACGTCACCACGAAGGGATCCATATCAAAACTAGTGCGCGTGGAATTCTTCTCCGGCGGCAGGTCGGTCAGGCGGTTGATTTCGAGGAAGAGCACGCCCGCCACGTCGGACATGCCGGTGAACTCGAACGCTTTCAGCTTGTTTCTGCGACGCAATCTCCGCAGCTTATCACGGCGCCGTCTCTTCCGCTTCTCGTTGGTGGCGCCGGAAGGCGTGCGCGTGCCCGAGTCCGAATCCCCCGACGATTCCTTCTCTTCGTCGTCCTCCTCGCCTGCGTCGTCCAGTCCCTGGCTTCGCAGCCTTGCCAGCAGCTCTTCGTCATCCTCATCATCCTCATCCTCGGGTGGGGCCACGACGCCTAGGAACTTTTGCAACACCTGGTGCGGCGTGGCAGCGCTGTTAATCGGGTCGTGGATGGAGAACTTCAACAGCACCTCGCCCGTCACATTGGCGTCCTTTTTCTTCCTGCCCCCCGTCCGCCGACTCTCGAGCGTTATCCACTTGGGGTCCGGATCCGTCTTCCCACCAGCGAACAAGTCCTCCAACACCACATCAAACTCGCCCATGTAGTCATTGCGGAAGCGGTCTTTATCCCAGCACACGACCTCGAGCAGCGCGGCATCCGACGTGGTGACGGGGAACTCGAAGCGCTGGTTCCACTGCGGGTTCAGCGTCTTGCTGACGACGCTAGTGGCCTCGCGCGAGTCGCCCAGCGTCAGCACAAGAAACGGGTCCGAGGTGCCCGATTTGTCTTTCGCCGCCAGCGTGCGGCCCTTGAGCGCCTCGACCGTCAGGACGAGCCCCATGCCCATGTGATCGCCTTTTCCTTCTCCTGGCATACCAGGGGATTTGGCAGTGGCGCCGTTCAGACTGGCGGTGCTGCGGTTCGGGGAGGGGTTCTTGCTGCTGGCGTAGGGCGTGGAGGGAGCGGAGTTGTCGCGAGACTTGGAAGTGTAGCTGCCGCTGACGGACTGCTTGACGCGGGAGAGGGAGAGGTGGGAGGGGATGTGGGGGCGCGGCATGTTTGCTAAGGCTTGGGGTCCGGGCCAGCCGGAAGGACGTCGTCGTCAGCCGGCGGGGACGTTTGCCGTGTTGGCGGGTGTCTGCAGGAGAGCGTGCTGTAGGTGGAGGGTGATGCGGGCAGCCTCAGCCCCGGCGATGCGCGAGCAGGATGGTAGGGAACAAGAGCCGGCGGCGGTGGCTGAGGCGTGCCAAGTGGTGGAGGGCTCAAAGGATGAGGTGGAGGAGGCGAGCGGGGAGGAGAAGAAGAAGAAGCAGGAGGAGGAAGGGGGAAGAAGAAGTGGGAAGGAGAGGTGGTCGGGCAATGTATAGTTAGTCGGAGGTAAGGTAGCAGGACTTCCTAGTGCCGTCTCGAGGTGTAGCGAGGCAGCTGCCGCCAAGAGGTGGGTTGAGACGGTGAGGATTGAGACCGATGGCGGGGGGAGAGGAGGCCGTCAACACACCCGACGACACACACACACACACAAACACACACACGCACGCACACACGCGTTACATCAACAGACAGCCCGCAGAACACTCGTCACAGACAAGAGAGTCGAGCGTCACCGAAAGGATCCGCGGCCAAGAAGCGTCGGCATGTGCCAAATCAGCGGCCTCCCATGCAGACCAAGTCCGCGCGATCCACAGTCGAGAGTCTTGTTGCTGGATGCTTGATAGCGGGGGTGCAGAGCGAGGCTGACGACGGTGCTACAGTACATGTACATCGCCTGGCGGCGGGGCAGCACCTGTCTCAGCTCCTCCCTCCCTCCCGTGGGGGATGAGGTGTACGGACGGCGCGGAGTGTAGGCGCGAGGGCGGAGTCGAGGGGCCAGCGAGCGAACGGAGGAAGCGTCCCTCCTCGCTCCACGTATCACCCGCGTTCGCCTTCGTATGCGGCGCCCCGAGGGGCTGCGGGTGTAGTGTGAGGCATTTGTTTCGGCCTCTTTTCCAGCCGCACAGGACTGCCTCGTCGCTCTTCAGGTACGACAAGGACGAGGACGAGGACGACGGCGACGACGACGACGACTTCCCGTGGAGATCAAAGGCAAACAGCGAGCTTTTCCACGACGTCAAAAAGTTCTAGACCCTTCATTCACCACCCGGCACACGGATGAAGTGCTCGTAATCGGCCGACGACGCGGCCGACAAACTCGGCGCGATGCAACGGGGAACGTTGTCCCCATCTGCCGTCTCCCGACCGTCGACACGACCGCGACGCCGCAGCGCCTCCCAGTCCTCTTCGTCCGCGAGAGCACGACGGGCTGCGCGTGTCCGGATGGCGCAGGTACGGCACGGTCAGCTTGCCAGTACCTTTGGTTGGTGACTTGAGATGGCATGGAAAGGAGGCGCTCGCCATTGCAACCGACGGACGTCAGGCCGAATTGCCACCGCGTCTCCTCCCCGCTGCTGTCGAGGCTGTGATGTGGCTGCTCGACACCGCCTCATTGATGCCCGGAGAAATTCGGAAATGGCATGATGTGATCTCACTTGCTCCAGCCCATGTGGAGAGGGCAGACCCCTAGAATAGAATTCCCGAGCTGCTTTTCATCACAAATATCCAAACGAAAGCTACGCGAGCTCCGTCGTTTGGTGCAGGGGAGAGACCGCGGGGCTACATGCATGCAGCCCTTATCGATAGCGGGGGATCGTCGGCTCTACCGCCAATCAGCGTGCACAACACCCGCGGCGGAGACAACTGCGTCAATGCGTCTGTCTACAGCGTCCATACATCACTCGACGTCGATAGCTTGTACCAGCGACACCGAATAGCAAACACCACGACGAGGGACTCGCGACCACAGAAGCCTTCCCCTCATACCTCCGCCCCAAATGGACCCCACCACCAACGTCTCCCTCACCCGCCTCCTAACCCACCTCGCCACAACCCTCGACCACCCCCCACCCGCCCTCCGCAGCTCCCCCTACGAACGCTCCAAACTCCGCACCAACCTCGCTCACGCCCAAACCCTCCTCCAAACCCTCGAAAAACAATCCAGCACCATCCGCGCCCAACCACAACGCCAACGCAACCAAGACGGACTCACCCGCCACCGCACATCCATCAAACACCTCTCCACCAACCTCCAAGGACTAGAACAAGCGGCACAACAGACCTCAGACGACAGCAGCGCAGACGACTCAGACGACGAAAGTGAAGACCTCCTCCTTGCCTACGCGCCCGCGCGCAAAGATGTAGCAGAAGGCCTCGAAGCCAGCGGCAGCGGCGGCGGGCCCTCTGCCCCCCCCTCCCCCCCACCGCAATTACAGCCTGCAAACGACCCTTCCCTCCGCGCACCGAGCCCCCCCACCCTCCGCGCCCGCAAACCCCTCTCCGCGTCCGACAACCGGTACGCCGCCGCCACAACCGCACGCGACGCGCTCTTCGCCGCGCTGCCCAAAGACCCAACCCACACCACCCAACCCGCAGGTGCTACGACTGCAACAACCGACGACGAGCCCCTCCTCACGCACAACCGGACGGAACAAGACACCCTCACAACTTCCCTCCTCGCGCTCGCCTCGTCACTGAAGACTTCCTCGCAGCAATTCTCGTCCTCGCTCGCAGCGGAAAAGGATGTCCTCAAGCGCGCCGAGGGGGGTTTGGATAAGAGTTCGGCGGGGATGGGGGATGCGGAGAGGAGGATGGGGATGCTGAGGCGGATGAGTGAGGGGCAGGGGTGGTGGGGGCGGGTTAAGTTGTATGGGTTTATTGGGGCGTTGTGGTTGGCTTGTATACTGATAGTCTTCGTTGCTCCGAAATTGCGGTTCTAGGGACGCGTCTGGGGGTGCGAAGGTGCTGTTGGAAGAAGGAAGGGGGAATGGATGGACGGATGGATGGATGCATTCAATGATCAATTTTCGTGAACCGCGACGACGATTCGCGCCGTGCTGAACTCCCCGCGCGCGACCTCTAGACCCGCTCAACAGCCCCTCTTCCTCTCTAAGCCTCAAACTTGGGACTATACTTCCCCATCGCCACCCCAAACGCCTCCCTCTTCTCCCGCAACCCCGCCAACAGCTCACACTCCCCATCCACACTTTCAAGCTTTCCCCTTCCCTCAGCGGCCGCCGCTTCGCGCCCCACAATCGCGTCTAGCACCGTCTTGTTCGCCAGCGCGGCGCTGTTTTCGGGTTCGAGAGCTAGGGCTTGGTTGAGTGCCGTTTCGGCTTCTTCCACGCGGCCCATGTGCAGTTCGCTCACGGCTTGGGCGACGAGGGAGGCGGCGGAGGCGGACGAGGGGGATTGCGCCAGCTCTTCGAAGACATAGAAGGATTTTTGGTAGGCGTCACCGCCCTGTGCAGTCACAAGTCAGCCTCTTTCTCCCCTAAAACACACCCCACAGCCTACACCGAAAAGAACAGAAGCAAACTCACCTCCCGCATCCCCACCCAAGCCTCCGCCAAATTCACCAGCAGCGCATCCTGCGCAAACCCCCTCGCGCTCTTCGCCTCCCGCGCGGCCAAATCCACCCGATTCTGCATCAACAGCACCTGTACCAACATTGCCACCGCATCCAAACTCCCCTGGTGCTTCCCTAGCAACTTCACCGCATCATCGCACTTCCCCGCGCGCGCCAGCACGGCGCCCGCCAGCAGCTGCACGTCCGCGTTGTCCGCGCCGTGGGCTTCGGCGAGTTCCTGGGCTGTGGCGATGGGGGCGGGGTCGGAGGGGGAGGCGAGGTGGGAGGCGTAGGCGCGCATGGCGGCGAGGGAGGGGTTGGACTGGGCTTCGGCGGGTGTTACTGAGGAGAGGACGGTGGTGGTTTGGCCCAGCGCGCATTGCGAGCGGAGTTGGAGGAGGCGGGCTGGGAGTTTGTTGGGGGGGGAGAAGGTTGTGGGGTCGTAGTCGGAGAGGACGGTGCTGTGTTGGGATTGTGTGAAGGTGGTGTGGATGTTGATTAGTTCGGAGTCGGCGGAGAAGGGGTCCATGGTTGCGGTTTTGGGGGCGGGACGGGCGGCGGTGGGGGTTACGGTTGCGCTTGAGGGTGTAGTTCTTGGAGTGGTCGGTGTCGTTGTCCGTGGTGAGAGTTCAGATGTGCTGGGTCGAATATGTTCAGTTCGAGATCTTGCTTGGAAAGTGACGGACGTCTGGATTGATTTACGTGTATCGCCCGCGGCGTCGGATAAACCTCGGCCGCAATGGCTGAGCTTCCCCGAGCTGCCACCCACAGAAAAGTTTCGCGACACCGCATGCCGCCCGCGAACTGACCTTCCCACGCCTCGCCCTGAAAGCCACCGCACCAACCCCAAAAACCGCAGCCATGGCCAAAGACAAGTCCGAGACCGAAATCCGCGAGAAGCGCGAAAAGAAGGAGAAGAAGGAGAAGAAGCGCAAGCACGACGAGGTCGACGAGGCCGACGCGGGCAAAGCGGCCAAGAAGGAAAAGAAGGACAAGAAGCGCAAGTCGACCGGCGGCGAAGGAGACACCTCGATCGCGGTCGATGGCGACGGTGATGTGGTCGTCGACACCGCCCCCGGCGCCGAGGTGACGGTGAAAGAGGAGGACGACGAGAAGAAGATCGCGATCAAGACGGACGGGCCTGCCATCGCTGCCGCCGTGCCCTTTGCCAACCCGCTGTGCGACGACAAGGCGCAGAAGAAGGTGCTTAAGAGCGTGAAGAAAGGTACCGCCCACCACCACTGCACCACCACACTCAAGCCCCAACTAACCTTCCCAAGCCGCCAAACACAAAACCCTGAAACGCGGCGTCAAAGAATGCGTCAAAGCGATCCGCAAGTCCCCCCCCGGCACACCCGCCACGCTCGGCGACCCCAGCGCCCTACCCGCAGGCATCGTGGTCCTCGCCGCCGACATCTCACCCTTGGACGTCATCTCGCACATCCCCGTGCTATGCGAAGACCACGGCATCCCATACGTGTACGTCCCCTCGCGCGCGGAGCTGGGCGCCGCGGGGAGCACCAAGCGGCCTACGAGTGTCGTGATGCTGACGCCGAGGGCGGCGGGCGCGAAGGGGAAGGAGGGAATGGGTGAGGAGGAGAGGAAGGAATGGGACGAGGTTTACAGGGAGTTGAATAAGTTGGCGGTGAAGTTGGGGCAGACGGTTAAGGTTTAGAAAGGGAGGCAGGAGGGAGTGGCGTTTGATGGCGTCGGGATGGGGATTGTGTATGTATTGTGCAAATATGGATGGCTATGATGCTTTGATCCCAGACAGATTTGGTTTACTCCGCCGCTGAGGACGCAGACTATTCCCTTAACGCTTGGCTGCGCGCTCTCTTTGGAGGTGATCCGAGATTCCTGCATTCCCCTCGAGGTGGCGCAGTTGATCGAACGCAGCTGATATAACACAGCCATCTAACCCAGCTGATCCAGCGCAGCAAACAGCGCTCAGTCCGCCTCCCCGCCTCTAAGCCAATGCTCAAGTATTTAGCCAGCCAAGCCGGCTGACAGCCTAATAGATACCTTTGCTGCGACCCCCTCGTGCACAGCCCGGTCTAAATAGTAAGAAGCGATCAGAAGGCTTACTCCGCCCCCCTCGACCCGCGGACCTCGATCTGCCAACCTCGACCTGTGGGACTGAATCTGTGGGCATCGACCTATGGGCCTTGGACTCATCAAGTTACGCCAACCTCGACCTGTGGGCCTGAATCTGTCAACCTCGACCCGTCAACCTCGACTCCCTTGCACGGACGAAGCTCCTCGGCAGCCTGGACCGGCTCCAAGGAAAGGAGGCGTTGAATTGGGTTTGGCCTTTTGCAAGAGCCGATCCGGCAGGCCTCGTCGTCGTCGTCGCCTCCTTGCCTGCGATTTACATTTCCCGGAAGCTTTCGAGCACGCCCGTAGAGAGGGGTTCTGCGAAACCGGCGCGGCTGCTGCAGAAGCCCGAGAGGTTTTCCGATGCCATATCGACGACGCGAGCCTTTTAGACGACTGCCGGGGGGCATTGCTATTCGCTGGCCACTTTAGTACAGGCTCGCAGGTCTTCTCAACGTAGGGACTTGACGGCAACGCGTCGGCCGCATCGAAGGATGGGTAGACAATTGGAGACGTGGCGGGAAACTAGGCCTGGCGATCGGGACAGCGAGATGAGAAGGGAATGGAAGCTGGAGTATGACCTCCGGGGGGTTACACTCTGTGGATAGGCCTCTCGGGCGTTCCCTGGGCGATTGCAAGGCTTCGGAGCAGGTGTTGAACCTTCAGCGATCCAGTTCGGAGAGTTTCCAGGCTTTGACGCCGGGCAGTCACGTGCATCGTCTTGGGGCGATCCTGCTTCAGGCACGCAACTTCCCGACTTCGCCCGTTACTCGTCTTCGCTCTACGACGCATCAGACACAGATGAATACCATCTCACACTCACTTGTCACCAGCAGCATCCATGAGAGAACGACAATGGCGCATCGCAGCAGCGATCGAAAAAGACCAAGAATGATCTAGTTTTCTTCCCAAAACGAAGGCAACTCGCACCAACACACCTAGCGATGGTATTCTCATTAAACAACTCGCTTCCCCCAAACACCATTCGTGTCCCCTCACGGCGTCGCAAAGGAAACTGTTTAAGCGTCCTCGGCCTTGATGACGGTGCCGTGGGTGTCCATGGCCAGCTTGTGCGGCTTGAGCGACGTCTTGACCGGGTTCTTGCTCTCGAACACGACGTCGAGCTCCTCGAGAGTGCGGCGCTTGGTCTCGGGCATGAAGAAGTAGAAGAAGAGGAACTGGATGCAGTCCCAAACGACGAAGACCTGAGCACGGGGGTGTCAGCCGGGGCCGCGGGTGTGGCAGGAGGATGGGTGCTTACGATGTAGGTGTGCCAGCCAATTTGCTCGAGCGAGATTGGCCACGCGAACTGGTTCAGCAGTCCGGCGGCGGCGACGGCGAGGGAGCTGAAGGCCATGCCCTTGGCGCGCATCTCGTACGAGAGGACTTCGACGGGGAAGAGGGCTGGGGCGAGGTCAGTTTGGCGAGTTGCCTAAAGATCTGCGCTTGGCGACTGACCTTGCAGCGGCGTGATGCCGACGGAGTACACTGCGCCGAAGATGAAGATCATGGCCAGACAGGCGCGGGCCGCCGCGTCATTGGTGTCGTTTGACTGGGCGAACTGGCTCGAGGCGATGGTCATGCCGACCCAGACGATGCTGACGCCGCCCATGGAGAACAGCATGAGCGGGCGACGGCCCACACGTTCCACCAGAGCGGCACCGAACAGTGCAAAGGCGAACTGGAACGCCGAGTAGCCCAGGTTGATGTTGGCTTGGGTTTTGTCCTCGGTGTAGCCGGCGGTCTCGAGCACAGCGGGCAGGAAGTAGGTCAAGGCGCCGTTGCCGGCCCATTGGGCGGCGATGACGAAACCGCAGTTGCAGCAGATACGGTAGATGCTGGTGCGGTCCTTGAACAGGGCCGAGTAGTCCCACCAGCGTTTGTCCTGTGGAGAGGGTCAGCCACGATTCGCGCGTGATTGGGGCTGTCACGCAAACTCACCGATCCCTCTTCGTTCAGGAACTCCTCGTACTCAGCAAGCTGGAGCCTGACCCATGCCGAGTCGCGAACGCCGTATCCATGCCACTTGGTCAAGGTTTCGATAGCCTTCTCCTTCTTGTTGTTCACGAACATCCACCTCGGGGATTCCGGGATGAACCAAACGAAGATGAGGATCAGTCCAGGGAAGAAAAGCTACGGACTAGTTAGCGCGAGGATGCAATGAACACGAGGGAGAGCGACTTACCTGCAGCCAAACCGGAATAAGCCAAGATGGGTTGCCCTCGACCTCCATTCCACCGCGGATGGCACCGCTGGCCAGGATGGCACCGACGAACCAGAAAGTGTTGCAGTAGGCCGTGATGATGCCGCGCCAGGCCGGGTGCGCCGTCTCGACGACGTAGATGGGACCCGCGCTGGAGACGATCGACACGCCGAAACCCAGGATGAATCGACCGGCCTTCAGTTGGTCAAGGGACGCCGGGTATGAGTGTTCGGAAGTAGTGCCGTTCAGGATGGTGCCGATCACGATAATCAACGAGCCAATACTCATACCAACGCGACGTCCCCAAGTGTCGATCGCCGGGCCGACGCAAGGCAGTGACACAATACTGCCGATTTGGTACATGGCGGCGTTGAGTGCAGCCCACTCGCCGTCGGCAGAGCCATGAAAGTAGTCCAGGAAGGTCGAGTTCGCCGTGAGACCGCCAAAGATGGCACCGTCAAAACCGTTCACGGTCTGACAGAAACAACCTAGGAGCAGACAGCCGATGAGGAGCCACGATGTGAGGTGCTTCATGCTTGGGCGTTCCTTCTGCAGGGCTTCATGATAGGCTTCGCTGCCTTTGACCACTTTGACCTCCTGGACGCTCTTCTGTAATAACAGTTAGCCGGGAATGATCCGACGAGTCGCATGGCTGCCTTTCCGCCGACCCGGTTTACGAACCTCAACGAGCTCCTCGACGGTCTCATTCTTCTTCTCGTCCGTGACGTGGTGGTGTTGGGGCTCATCCGAAGTGTTGGACGACATGATGGGCGACTTGATCCTGGATCCGACTGAGCTGGTTGCTAGCCAAACGGTCGACAGGCTCGACAGGAACGAGAGTGGCAGCGGAAGGACGAGCTCCACTGGAAACAAGCGGCTGAAGGAAGAGGAGAAGCAAAAGAACGAAAGGACGGCGCAGGGGATGATATTAATATGGATGCATTGTCCACGCCGCTCCCCCAATCTCCAGACGTACCCCAGGCGGAGGCCCGCCTCGTCCACTCCGGGGAGCCTCGAAGTGTGCGCGCGTGGTGGTTTACGCGAGGGTTGCCAGCCGCCACTCCTTTCAGGTCCGGAGCGAGAGCCTCCGCTTGCTACTCGGTCCGCATCGCCGGCGTGGCTGGCGGTCGGTGCCGCTTCTATATCGGCCGCGCATAGGAATTCCTTCGACGGAGCGTTGGGAATGACTGTGAGATTTTTCCAGCCTTACGGCAGAGTTATCGCGGTCATCATGTCTAGCGATTGTTGGTGTAGTGAGGTCGAATCCTCCCATGTCGACCAAGCCACGCAGGCTGGCTGGCGGGCAAGCCTTGTGGCACTCGGTCCCCCACATCGCTTGGCGGGGAGCGGAGTGTGGGGTTGGCAGAGACCAACCATCACCTCCCCGCCCGTCCACCTCTGCCTTGTCGACATGCACTTACCGACTCGCGAGTCTGCGGCCGTCAGTAGCGCGGCCGGTATGGCCAGTCGTCGCGCCAAATTCGCAATCAACACGCTGCAGGTGTAGTCAAGGAACGGCGCTCGGCGCTTCGAGCTCCCCACCTTTACACACAAGTCGCCAAGTCGACGAGCGGATTGACCAACTACCAGAGTACACTAATCGACGCGGTCGAAGAGACTTTGCCACCTTGCCACGTGCTAGCTGCAAGCCCTCGGCGCTCAGGCTCGCCGTCCTCCTAGATTTTCAACAAGTTGGTTGCGTCTCACAAGCTCCGCAAGCAAGACAAAGCCAGATCGCTCTTGGAATTAGACGCCACAAACCTGCGTGCCGAATATCGGCAAACCCCCAGCTTCCGACGGCTTGTCGGGACGACATCCCTCCCCTACAGCGACCACTTTCGAAGCATATTGGCGAGCCGCCTGCAGCAAGGGAGCCGGGCGCCAGCCGGTTGGGAGTTCCCGGAAAATGAGCAACTGCCCTACAAAACGAGCTGGGCCAGCCGCGTCTATTGGAGCGGCGACAGCTTCGAAGTAGGCATAGCAGAGCTTGTTTCCGCGAATCGCCAGCGCTACAGTCGAGTGATTAGACCCTGCAGGCGTTTAGTAGGCATATGCGGTTGGAGAAGCTGCTTGACCATCCTCGCGAGCGGCCGGTGAGTGGGACAGTAGGCGAGGCTCCGTGACTCCCAGCAACCTAGCCCACTACTGTAAATGCTGGGGGAGAACAAAAGTGGATTACCGGAAAACTCTATGATCGGCCTCGTTCCGGCGGTGTTCTCGTGATGCTTTCTCCGGACTCCATGGAATTTGCATCTCGAAGCGAATAAGCGACGTCCGCATGGATACACCACCCAGACAACATCGTGACTATTGGACACCTGGGGTGCCTTGACATCTACACCGACTCGACCGATTTCATCTAAGACACATGCACTCGCGCCAAGCCAACTCTCGATGACACTTGGACCTCGAGCCCAGGATGCCAGCCCCAATGTCCAAATCGCAAAGCTTGTCCGCTCCTTCGCCCTCGTCTTCGGGTATCAAGCCCTGCATCAAGCTGGGTACGAGCCCCCGTATGCACATACTGATTCTGGTTCCTTCGCCATGCCGCGGAGAAACAAGGAGTGAGCATCAACTTCCGCAAGCGAGCGAAGCGCACACCTTGCCAGCAAAGGCTTTGCACAGTGTCGAGCCGCGAGCCCCGCCACTTCTGGCTGCCCGCCCTCGCCGCCGGACACCCAACCCCCCTCAAGCCTCCGCACAGCCAATCGGTCTCCCACATCGACCACCACCACCCCCTCGGATCGCCCACCCGTGCCCGACGCGCGCTAAAGCGGAGATGCTGGCGAGGCCGGTGGGCTGGCGACCTCCCAATAGCGCTCACGTGCGCGCGCCGAAAAGAGATCTTGCTGTGCCGGCGCCCTGCGTGCCGGCGTCTGATGGGCTGAGCGGGCCCGGCCGCGGCGACGACCAGTGTGGTGTGCGCTGCGCGAGGCGCGAAGCGGTGGGGAGGCGGTCCGGCGAGCCGTGAGGCACCTGGGTGCTCTGGGAGTGGCATGTGGGGGACGGCGGGCGACCTGGTTTTTATTGAAAGGTACGAGATGAGGCGGTTTGGTGGGGGGTGAGTACGAAGTTAGACTCTTTCGCTAACTCGCTCTGGATGGAGATGCGGTTTGTTGTTCCTGTCGGAGTTCATCTCCTGACCTGTTTCTGTGTTCAGCCATGTCGAATCTCGCCTTTACACTGCGTTGCGCACCGTCACTTCGACGCCTCTTGACGGACAACGCCATCGACGGGCCTGCTTCCCGGATTGCCCGTCAAAATGGAATTGGCGCCTGCAACCCTCAGGTCACTCTCGCGGGTCGTCATGATCTCAACTGTCGCTCGATAAGGCTGCAGTATCACTCCACGCGCAGACGCTCACGCAATGCCTCGATTCTTTCCAGCCTCACCGACAAATCATTCGAAGAATAATCCCCCCGCCAAGGATTCACGTCCATTACGCAAACAGGCATCTTGAAACGCTTTCGGATCAACCACCCGAGCCTAGACATACCCGCCGTCATCACCCGACCGTCTGTAACAATCGATCGTTGGATGAAGAGCACTGTTGAGCAACAGTCTGGCCGCGGCCGACCAGCCCAAGCAAAGAGCCCTCTTTTGAGTTCCCCAAACCATGCGCTTTGGAAGCATCAGATTCGCCGTCGGATAGCTTCAGCACGACGCCTATTCGGACTCAACCACTCGTCGCAGGCGTCGCGCGCAGATCGCGATGACGACTGTCAATCTCGCATCGCCAAACTACGCAGGCTTCAAAAGGGTCAACACGAGCGGCGGAACAGGCTGCTTCGGGATAACAGGAGAACCATGAGCGTCTCTGCACGCAATCTTGGGAAACGCCTATTTTGGAGCCATCGGGGGTTTCTCCAACTTACTCTGGCGGGCACGTCGGCGTCCCGAAGGCACCGTTCCTAGTCGCCAAGTCGAACCCGCGCAAAGCGCTGAGCCCTGGCCCGCATGGCAGCGTCAACGTACATCTGTCTCCGGGGTGGCAGCGAACGCAGCTTTGCCGTGCGTGTAGAAGGTCGCCTCGGTGTGGAAGAATCGGCGTTGCCTCGTCCGTGTCTTTTCATCAGGTCAAAGCCCGGTTTGTGCGATGTCCCCGATCTCCGCACACGATACTACGGCCGTGGCATTCGTCAATCATCGTCCATTGTTCGTCCCCGCACTCCCATCGACCGCGCACCGCATGCCCGGAAGAAGTTGTCCTATTTCGCTGCTCCCCAGCAGCTGAATGGGGCTCTGCCGTCTGCGCTTTTCTGACCTGCTAACTACTACAGGCACGGAGAAGGGCGTCCGAGGCTCTGAACACGACTCGGTGCGGTGCATTGCACAACATCTATCCATGCGATAAATACACTTGCTTGACTTGCTGAGTGCTTGGCTGCTGAGTGAGGTCTGTATTTGCGGACGTACGCCGCATGTCGTGGCAGTTGGTCTGGGCATCAGTGGCTGATGGGGTGGGAAAATGGCCCTCCGAGGCGGCTGAGGAAGCCAGTTGCAAGTTTCGATAGACTCGGGATTCGAGGTGGCGCGATATCGTTCCCATAGCAGCATGCGTCATATCACCGGGAGACTAACGAAGAATCAAGTAGGGTATCATACCATCCTCATCTATCTGCATGCCCATCCGCTCGTTACCGCATCACCCACCTTTCCTCCCATGTTCCCAAGCAAGCTATCTTTTCAAGCCTTCTTCGCCAACTCCTCCTCCACACTCGCCTTCAACTTCGCCGGATCAGTAGTACTCGCCCAGCGCGCCTTGACCAACCCATCCCTCCCCACCAAAAACTTCTCAAAGTTCCACTTGACGCGCTGCAGGCCCATGATGCCGGGCTTGGCGCCCTTCATCCACTCCCACACGGGCTCGGCTTTGTCGCCGTTGACGTCGGTTTTGCCTAGCACGGGGAAGGAGACGCCGTAGTTGACCTGGCAGAAGGACTGGATTTCGTCGTCCGAGCCGGGGTCCTGCGAGCCGAATTGGTTGCAGGGGAAGCCTAGGATCTCGAAGTCGGCGTGCTTGGGCTTGAGGTCTGGTTCGGGAAGGGCGCAGCGTTAGCGTGATGTCGACTGGTTCTCGTGAAGGAGAAAAGCGGCCGCGGTGCGGTGGTGGGGAGGGAAGGGGGGTATATACCTTTGTACAGCTTCTCGAGCCCCTCGAACTGCGGCGTGAAACCGCACTTGCTAGCCGTGTTGACGACGAGGACGACCTTGCCCTTCAGGTCGCCGAGGGGGTACTCATTGCCCTTCTTGTCCTTGGTCTTGAAGTCGTAAAACGTCGTAGCGGACGACATTTTGGCGGCTGTTAGTCTGTAGAAAGGTTGGTGGTGGGTCGGTCGGCTATGGAGGACGGGACGAAAGGGTTGCGAGGACTTGAAGTGGTGAGGTGTGGTGTACAGGAGGGAGCGCGTGGTATTTGAGCAAGACGGAGGCAGGCGGCGGGCGATGGGGTGCATCGGTCGGCTTGGAAATGCAGCGCGAGGGCATGTGAATATGTAATCCCACGCTGCCGTCCTACGTATGCGTGGTGGGGGACGTCACTCCCTCGGTCGCTCCGAGAGACGGCCGGGTCCTGCTCTTTCCGAGAAATGGAACGTGGGGGGTGTCGGTCACGTGGGAAGCGCACGATCTTGCCCGAATAGGCAGGAGCGCCGATTAAGGTGTGATCATGTCTAGCAATCTATTTTACTATCTTTCTAGAGACTTCTGAAAAGGAACGACATTCGAATGATCCCTTGCGAAACATCATGTATTTCATTTTGGGCCCTCTCCACTTAGTGTGACTGGCAAATCTAACCCGTGGATGCGAAGGAAGAGTAAAGCAGAATCAACATGAACGAAAGACACAGTCAAAACATGGAATTTGATGCTTGTTAAATATCTATCTACGCCTAATTATGATTAAGACCCCAATGGAAGGGGCCGAGAGAAGCTGTTGCATGAAAGTCGAAGCCAAAAACAACCTCCTCCCCGTGTATTCAATCCCCTTGCTGAACATCCGTCGAACATATCCACACGCATGCCTCGTTCATCATTCCCCTCGCATGCAGACTGCACTTGCTTCCCAAAGCACCCAACATGAACGCTGCAGTCAGTCTTGAATCACCCAAAATCAGCACCCCAGCACCTCAATCCATCCGGTGCTGCCCGTGCTACGAGTTGAGCTGGACGTAATTGCCTGCGATAATAAATGATGTTAGCAGGTGCTCCGTTTGCTACCGCCATGCAATGAGAATGAGCTCACCTGGGAACTGTCCCTGCCTCGCGCCAACCTTGCCTACCCACCACTCGTTCTCGTTCGTCGTGCGCTGAACCACTTCAATCGTATCGCCGGCCGTGAAACTCAGATCGCCTTCCGCTTGTGCCTCGTAATCGTATAACGCCGTCACGGTCTCCGCAGCGGGGATAGCAGACAAGCGTCCAGGCTTCGGTTTCGGCGGAGGTGGCGCAGCTTTCCCCTTAGCCGCAGACGTCCAGTTGCTGCCCGTCGATGCAGAGCGGGAGATGTCGCCGTTGGACTCGTAGGGCGGGGGTTCGGAGCCAGAGTAGTCGGTAGTGAGGCGGCGGTTGGCGGGTACAGAGTCGGTGGAGTTAGGACGGCCGTTCTCGATCGCGAGACGCTTCTTGTCCTCAAGCCCCAGACGTTGCGAGTACTTGCCGGCGGGGCGGCGCTGGCCTGTCGTCTTGAACTTGACGATGCTGATGCCCTCGATTTGCTGCTGCACTTCGCCGCGCTTGTGCTCGAAGGCGTCCTCGATGCCGAGCGTGAGGTCGAAGTAGCCGATGTCGATGGACTGCATCTTCTCGTGCAGCGTGTAAAAGACGTTGAGTTGCATGTAGTAGAAGGATTGGAAGAGCGGCAGGATGAACTCCTTTTCCAGCGCGAAGAGTTCGAGGAGTTCTTTTTTGAGCAGGTCATTGAAGATGTTGTAGGACTCGGTAGCTTCTTCGAGCTTATTCTCCGTATCCCATATGGCCTTTTCGTCCTTGGCTGTCTTTTCATTCTTCTCTTGTAGCTTTTTCAGCTTGTTCTTCTCCTTGTCGTAGTCCAGTTGCTTGTGGTCGCGCTTCACTGCTGCCTTCCGCACTTCTTTGACAATGCCCATAAGCTCTTCCGCCGGCTTGACTATCCGCGCCTCGATCATCTCCAGCTCCGGCGCCAGACTGGCCTTCAGCTCGTTCACAATCACCTCGTACTCCTCGCACGCCTTGATGCCCTCAGGGTTGCCGTCAACAACATACGAGTCCGGATCACTGGCGCGCCCAGATATGGGCTTGTAAACTTCGGCGCAAGCTTGCGAAAACTCGATCTGGTGGTCGAGCATGCCATTGATCGCCTTGAAGTACTTTTCACTCTCGTCGTGCAGCTTCTTGGTCTCGCGCTCCAGGTCCTGGAAGCGGCGCTCGGCGTCGATGTAGATGGGGTCCTTGGTCAGCTCGCCCATGTTGAAGCGTTGCTTGAACTGCTGCGGCGCCTGTGGGATTCATGATTGCAATCAGCCGTGCCCTTGCTTCTTTCGCCATGTGCGATTGTTGTTTACCCGGCCGAAGCCCTTCTGAAAGCCTTTCCAACTCATCCTGACGGTGGTTCGGGGGGATGGCGCTCCGGACGCGGTGCTTGCCGGTCGTGTCGCGTGTTACAGCGGTCGCTCGGAGGGGACAGTAGTAGGGTTTGAGGAGAGTGTGCAGGCGGGGCGCGACAGGTGAGGTGGGCGCCTGTCTGTGACTTCGCACGGGATGACGGCACGTTTGGCTGGTGGCCGTGGCGGAGCGCTTTTAGACCGAAGGCTAAGCAATTATGCAAAATGCGGCGGGTCAGTAGCGTTGTACTGGTCAGCAATTTGCAAACGTTTGTGTGCACGGTAGATGAGACAGAGTACGGCGGATGGGGAGAAGGATAGCGAAGCGCGACCAGACAGGAACTCTTTTGCGACATTGGCAGCCCGACGGGCGGCGATCCGGGATATGAAGGATTCACATGCTCCTGCGGAGCCACGATCCATGGATGATCCCGATGCGGAAAGAAGGGCATTGACGTCACCGTCTCTGTGCCCGTCACGTGGCGTGGCAAGTGTCATTCACGTGCGCTTAATCAATTCGACCATCAAACCAGCCATCAATATTCGATGGCCCTTAGAACTTTTGCACTTCATCGCCACCCCGTCTCCGCTCCATCCTCTTCTTCGACATCCCACCCGCACCATCCAAAATGTCGCATTTTGCACCATCGACCGCCCGCCAGGCGCTTCGACAGTGCAGCCGTCGCGCGTCGACGTCGACATACCACACCCAGCTCCCCCGGGCCTGCATCACCGCGTATCAGGCTCGCCGAGGCTATGTCTCCGAGTCCGGCTCGAAGAAGGCCACGGTCGGGATGGAGGACACCATCAAGGCCGACCAAAAGGCCTTCATGAGGGATACCGGCATGAAACCCAAGGACGCAGAGCTTCCGACGACGGGCCAGAGCGGCGATGTCGCCATGAGCCCTGCTGCCGGCATCCTCAAGCAGGCGAGCGTCATGGACGAGGGCGCCAGGCCTATCTACCTCGACATGCAAGCCACCACCCCCACCGACCCGCGCGTCCTCGACTCCATGCTTCCTTTCTTCACAGGGCTCTACGGCAACCCACACTCAAGAACCCATGCCTACGGGTGGGAGACGGAGAAGGGGGTCGAGCAGGCGAGAGAGAACATTGCCGAGCTCATCGGTGCCGACGCAAAAGAGATCATCTTCACAAGCGGCGCTACAGAGAGTAACAACATGAGTTTGAAGGGCGTGGCGAGATTCTTCAAGAGATCGGGCAAGAAGAACCACATCATCACCTGCCAAACGGAGCACAAGTGTGTCCTGGACAGCTGCCGACACTTGCAGGATGAGGGGTTCGAAATTACTTACCTCCCTGTGCAAAACAGCGGCTTGATTGATATGAAACAACTCGAGGAGGCCATCAGGCCCGAGACTTGCCTGGTCTCGATCATGATGGTCAACAACGAGATCGGTGTCGTTCAGCCCGTCGATGAGATTGGAAAGTTGTGCCGCAGCAAGAAGGTCTTCTTCCACTCGGATGCTGCTCAGGCGGTCGGCAAGATTCCCGTTGATGTTAACAAGATGAACGTGGACCTCATGTCGATCTCGGCGCACAAGATCTACGGCCCCAACGGCATCGGCGCATGCTACGTCCGCAGACGGCCGCGTGTGAGAATCGACCCCATCATCTCTGGTGGTGGTCAAGAGAGAGGTCTCAGGTCTGGCACACTCGCTCCTCCACTCATCATCGGCTTTGGTGAGGCCGCACGGCTGTGCAAGGAGGAAATGGACGTAAGTTGACAACTTCCCCCCTTACTATCACACTTGGAGGATGAACAGCTATTACACATGCATGGCTTTCTTAGCTGGCGCTTTGACCGGCGCACCTGCGTGCTGAACTACAGCAGGGGTCTGACAACAAACATACCCAACCACTTTTACATTCAAACACAATACCAGCGAGCATTCGCTAACTCAGTCCCCAGTATGACACCAAACGCATCTCCGCCCTCTCGCGCAGGCTTTCCGAAGGCCTCCTCTCAATGGAGCACACATCCCTCAATGGCGACCCCTCCGCGCACTACCCCGGCTGCGTCAACGTCTCCTTCGCCTACGTCGAGGGCGAATCCCTGCTGATGGCGCTGAAGGACATCGCGCTCTCCTCCGGCTCCGCCTGCACGTCGGCGTCGCTGGAGCCGTCGTACGTGCTGCGCGCGCTGGGCGCCAGTGACGAGAGCGCGCACAGTTCGATCCGCTTCGGCATCGGCCGCTTCACCACCGACGCCGAGATCGACTACGTGCTCGACGCGGTTAAGACGCGCGTCAACTTCTTGCGCGAGCTAAGTCCGCTGTGGGAGCTGGTGCAGGAGGGGGTGGATCTAAACACGATCGAGTGGTCGCAGCACTGAGCGTTGGGTGCGTGCGAGTGGTGGCGGTGGAGACTGCGAGGTACCCGGCCTAGTTCGGGCGTTCTGTTGTACTTATACTTAAGCATCTGCTTCATGACCAAGACGTCTTTTCATGACATTAGTTCTTCTCGCTCTCGTTCATTTGCTGTGTTCGTATGTGGTCTTGCCACCATTCTATGCACCCGCTGTGCTCCAAATTCTCGACCGACTGCTGGGGCCGAAGCAAAGTCAGCAGAGCAGCAGGAAAGATTGAAGAAATGTGAGACTAACAGCACTCGAGGTGCGAGACTACGAACGATCAACGCCTGGCTTCTGCATGCCTCTAAAGAGCAAAGGAAATATGCACAACGACCCATGGCCCTCACAACATCGGCCTCATGGGCAACCTCTAGGCAACTGAGTACCGCCAGGTTCGTCCAGGAACGCGCACCGCCAGCTGCCACGCCGGAGGGACAACCACGCCAGTACATCAGGCATGCCAGTTGCCCTCGGAAACTGCGACGAGGGCTCAGGCCCTGCTTCTGGCCCCACGGCGTAGCAGAGTTGCTAGTCAGGCCCCCCAAACGCTCTGGACGGCTCGCTCGCTCGCTCTGCTCGCCTCCCGCGCTCCTCGTCACCTCCTCCTCATCAGCAGACAGACACTCCTCACAAGCAGACAGACAAACAATACTTCACCCAGCCAGCCAGTCGTCTAGAGCAGCCGGAAACCACGCAGCCTCACGACACCATCCACTCCGAACCTCCCAAAGACCCAAGCAAACCAGCCGCCAACCCCGCCCTCCCTAAGGCCGCCCCCACACTCCCAAAAACCACTCAGCAAACCCCATCGGCCTTACGTCCGGAAACGCCGCGTTCAGATTCGGCTCGACGAAATCGTACCGCCCCTCCGCCGTCGCTAGCAGCGCGTGCGCGCGCAGCGTCCGCGGCACATCCTGCTGCGCGAGCGCGAGCTGCAGGTCGGCTGTCAGGAGGGCCGGGGTGGTGTAGGTGAGGGGGTTGAAGGGCTTGCCTGGGGGGGATGTCAGTAAGGCTGGCGCTATGCGGGGTTTGTGGTGGGGAAGGGTCACCGCGTAAGCGCTGAACAAGAGCGACGAGGTCGCGGACGGTGATGCGGAGGCCGCTCATGCGGAGTTCTGGGGGCCAGTGGGGGAGGTCGAGGGCGCGCGTGACGAAGCGGGCGACGTCGGGGGCGGCGGTGAGGCAGAGTGTTGCGGTTGGGGAGTCGGCGGCGTCCCAGATAGGGGCGAGGGCGTGCATGTTGCGGATGTCGAGCATGTAGGCGGCTTCTGGGGCGAGGCCGGTGGAGGTTCCGAGGCGGGAGTGGGCGAGGCCGCCGGGTTGGAAGCGTTCGTAGAGGATGCCGCAGACGAAGATGGTGGATTGGAGGTGCTGGGCGTAGTAGGTGAGCCATTGGCGCGCGGCGGCTTGGTTGTGCTCGACGGGGGAGGGGGTTGGGGTGGCGGTTGGGGGCCCGCTGAATTCGGCTGGAGCGAAGCGGCGGACGCGGACGGCGACGGCGGCTTTGATGACTTCGATTTGGCCGGGGCCGTTGAGGGTGGAGATGACGGTGTCGATGCCGCGGAGGGCGTATTTGAGGGTTTCGATGTCGGTGTAGTCGACCACGGCGATTTGGAAGCCGGAGGCGGCGAGGTTTGTTTGGGGCTGGGAGGGATGTCAGCGGTGGTCTTTGAGTTACGTTGCGAGTACAGTCGATGGGTGGTGACTGTTTCGAAGACGCGCATCGACGTTCCGTAGTTTATCGAAGCACTCACTCGTTGATCGGAGGAGAATTGCTTGGAGAAACATACCTTTCGAGATAGCAACACCACATGATGGCTCGTAGCCTCGTTGATTTGGGTAGCAATCAGACGGGCAAGACCTCCAGTTCCTGCAATTGCAATCCTCATAATCGACATGACCGCTTCCCTACAAGATCAAGCCTTTCCATCTCGTGAAATACTCACATCGTTGCGAGTTGTAGCGCCTATATGGATTCCTTGAGGTAGGATGCGAGTAACACTGCCATGTGGTTGTTGGTGACCGTAGCCTTAGCCGCTATCAGAATAACAAGCATCGCCCTCCACGCCATGGAGGATCACCCAGCCTGTTCGCAGAGAAGTATCACAATCAAATCGTTCCTCGAAATAACCCGGGGCAGGGTCTGGCAAGTCATCTCGGCGCTGGAGTCGTGGAGTTCGACGGGGAGATCTCCCGCGAAGGAATGCTGCTGCGGCCAGAGCCGCAAAGCATCTGGTATTATCTCCACATGGCACTCACGGTAAACCGATGGTAAGGCTGAGCATGGCGTTCCGTGTTGGCAGCGGATCCTTCATCCTCCCAGCGGATTCAAGCATCACTTGGAGGTCTAGAAGGATCGTCAGCCTTGCAGGTAAAGGAAGCGTGATGCAACCTGAACCCTGCTAGCCACGTTGTCTGACTCGCTGCGATTAGCGGCGTGCATAGCCCATTTGGATGGAGATGCTGTGGAGACTACTTTTCCGGTGAGGTATTGTAGTGATGGGAACTAATATCCAGCCTCGCCAGCGTGTCTGGATGTGCATACATTTCGGCTCCGGATACCTCCCAGGGCGCGGGAAGGATTCGACTTCGCCCTCCGCCAACCACCACAACTCAAATCAGCGATCATCGAGTCAAGAGTGAGCTCGACCACGGGATCGACTACTGCGCCGCAATTCCTTGTCTCGAGATTTCTCTTTCGCCGGACAGTTATGATCGTGGGCACAGCCAGGAAAGGAGACGAGAACGGGTGTTTGGAGGATGACGGTCGAGAATAGAAACGCGGATCCTAGCCCGCCCGGCCGGCACGCTGGGGCCAAAAGATCGGTCGCTGAGATGTATCGTCCCAGATGTCGAGGTGGTTCGCGTTTTTCTTCCCTTTCGCATCTTGTCTCGTACTTTTTACGTGGCATTCTGACAAATTATCTTCATGCTCATTTGGTGAGTGTCCAAGAGCTTGCTACCTGGCTTCTGCCTATGCGGCAGCGGCAAGATGCAAACGCAGTTGCCATCAGCTACGGAATGGCCGCAGCATGTGGGGAGGAGCGGCCTCGTCCAAGTCTTGTCAGCTTCTGCGCGCGGCCAGGCTGGGGTGCCATAGCAAAAACCAAGCCTTCAGACCTGCGGTCTGTTCTAACCGCAGGGACGAGGTGTGAAGCGTTCAACCCAAGAGAGGCACAGGAGCTTAGAACTGCCGAGAGCATCCCATGACCAGCCACAGAGTCGCACGGCACTTTTGAGCCAACCACTGGTGTAAGAACGGTCAAGTGGCGCAAGTGTAGCCAGGATGACTGCATGAGCTGAGCTTGCAGAAGGAGCGCCTTTGAAGAAGGCTGGTCTGTCTCAGACACTCTCTGCAGTACATATCCATACTGTAGACTCGGGAAGCTCTGCGAAGAGTGCATGTTTCGAAACTCTCAAAGCGCGTAATAGCCCGCCCTCAGCCGCGGATCCTTCGCTGTTGCTCAGCCCAGAGGCTGGTTGGCCATATAGAGTCGGCGATGGACGACACATCAAGCAGCAGCGTGTCCTTCTAGTCACGGTCAGGCAAACACATCTCCGCTGAGGCTGCTAGGGTGATAGTGAATGGACGAGGGCGGCGTGCAATTGGGCGTCGTCAACTTCTAGCTGATGCGCTGGCACAAAAGTCGACATGGAGGTTGAGTGGGCCAGTCCAGATTGCTTCGAAATAGCGGCGGGGGTTTTTGGAAGCGATATGAACTCGAGACGGCGGCTCACAGTCATCGAACACGATAGTGAGGTTATGAATAGGGACCTGAAGTTGAGGCACAGTGACGGTTTTGATGCGAGAACCAGACCTCTGGGTTCTGGTACAGTGGCTGATTGGCCAGAAAGCACAATGTTCATGTCATGGTCTGCTCGCGCATGAGATGATTTCGAAAACCATCAAAGATCTCACTCGTCTTTGGTTGTAAGTAGTAAGATATATGCACTGACGAGTGAATTGTTCGATATGGCCGAGTTGAGACGGTGGTTGTTGTTGACATGACAGGCCGGGAAATGCTCGGAATGCCCGCCATCGCCAAAGACGTCCGTGCGCCAAGCGCGTCGTCCACCACTCACTCGACGCGTTTCGCCCACTCCACTCTACCACTCCTCCATCTCTCTTCATACAACGCACACAACTCGCGACTTTCTTGGATATGGACGGCACAAAGGATCAGCCTGAAGTCACGCTATCTTCAGAGGGCTCATCCTCGGGCGGATATGCCTTTCTAAACCATTCCGCGAGCACACTGCCTAACAAATTACCTCCCCGGATAGACGACAAGAGTCTGGCCAGGCAGAAACGAAAGCGAACGAGGTATGGCCAAGGATACCTGATCAATCTGGAGTCAACTTGCTCACATTTGCCAGTCCGGAAGACCAAGCTGTCCTCGAGGCAGCCTACAATCGCGACCCGAAGCCAGACAAAAACGCCCGCCTGAATTTGGTCAACAGAGTGGCCTTGGGCGAGAAGGAGGTCCAGGTATGTCTGCAATGCCACACTGTTTACAGCATCCAATCCGCTAAAGCGCACAGATCTGGTTTCAAAACCGGCGACAAAGTTCGCGTCGAAAGTCGCGTCCACTTTTGCCTCACGAAATCGCGCAGTACCAGCTGTCCCGTTCGGCAAGCTCCGATCAAGGACCACCTTCAGTATTGGAGAGCTCTTTCTCGGACGACGAGTTGATCCAGCAACACGAGGCAAGGGACGAAGAGGCCGAAAACCTTCCCACAGATGAACCTCATCGACCGTCAACTGGGCCGTCAACTGGACCGTCAAGTGGACTGCAGCCGGACGACCGCACCGGTAACTTCGCTCCTCCATCCTCTGACGCCAGACCAAGCGAAGAGGATGCGGCATTGCAGACAACCCATCAAGCTGGGCCGGAGGTTGAGATTGCAAAAAACGCAGTCGACTTGCTCAGTTCCTCGCCGGGGTACCTGTCTAACCGCAGGAGTGCTCCGTTACACCAAATCCCCCCGCCACCCCCAGAGAACACATCCACGGATCTACCAAACAGCCAGACCCAGACTCGCCGACCGCTCAGAAAATCGACTTCGGCCGTTCGCCTCTCTCTAAACTCCGAGGGCAACGCCACCGTCGTCACCAAAGACTCTTCCTCTCCTTCATCCCCACGGCCCTCTCAATCATCACGTTGGTCCTTCGGTAGCGCCGCCAACACCTCCCCCGACACCCTCGCCACCAGCCAATCCTCCAACACCGCCGCCCTCCACCGCACCCCCAGCGGCCGCTCCCGCGACTCCCGCGCCTGGGAATTTTGGTGCGACAAAGACTCGCGCAGCGCCCTCTCCACCCAAGCCTCCGCCGACGCCAGCGGCTCAGCCACCGGCGCCATCGGGCTCCTCCGCTCCGCCTCCGGCCGCCGCAACGTCCTTGGCTCCGTCCCCTCTCGCCGCAACCCCACCCTCCCAACCTCACGGTCGGCCCTCGGCGCCCCGCCGCAAAAACGCTCCAGACTCGACGACCCCGTCGCCCCGACACGCCCGGAGCTGCCCCGCTCCTTCTCCTCAGGTCCCGTGTACACATACTCGATCAACAGCTACAACAAAACGGGCGCGAAGCCCAACAAGCGACCCGCGCGCAAATCCAAGTTTGGCGACGACTCGGACAAGGAGAACCGGTCCCCGGACGAGGACGACGGCGAAGCGGACGACGACACGGCGGCCGGCCGGGCGCTCGCGGCGGCGCGGCGGCGCATGGCGGAGCTGCGGCGAGCGCGCCGAACGGGTGTGCCTAGGGCTGCGCGGCCGAAGAAGCGCGGGTCGGACGTGTTGGAGGATGGGGAAGGTGAGGATTCTGAGGCCGATCCGGAGGTCGCGGCGTTTATGGCAGGGGAGGGGAGTCGGGAGGGGGATCGGCGGAAGGCAGGGACGCCTGGGGAGGAGGATATGGATTGTGTGCAGGGGCTGTTGTCGTTGAGTCAGGGCAATTGGCGATGAATTGGCGGATGGAGGGGGGATAGAATGTGGACTCTTGTACGGAAGGGAGAAGCTTTTGCATGGAAGGAAGACGGATTCTTTTTGTCAGACGCGCGGAGATTTGGGATGAAGCAATCTAGGAATGCAAGAACTGGGGGGGATTGGCATGCTGGGTGGGAGAAATGATCGAGATGGAAGATCTAGTGTACGACGACATTCGCAAACCTCGACGAAGACGCGAGGCCCTTGAGCCAAAGAATCCTCATTTCTGTATCCAAAGCTTGAACGCTCAGACCACGTTCTTTTCCCCCTCCCATGACCAATGGCGCGAAAAGGCACATTCAATCGCAACGCCCCTTTTCACCCCACCAGCCCCAACCCCGCCGCACACTTCTTCACCAGCACGCCCTTCAAAAACCTCTCCCTCCCCAGCGCCCGCATCAACCGCACAAACACCTCCCCGCCCACGCGCCCCTTCACCACACCCCGCTGCAACACCACCATCGCCTCCTCTACGGCCGCCACCTCGCTCAACAGCGTCCACAACTGCGCCGCGACGAGATTCGGCGGCACAAGCAGCGCGTCGACATCCGGGCTGGGCTTCGAGCTTGCGTTCGCAGAGGTGGCGTCGCAGGCCTGGATCGTGCGTTGGAGAAGCGTTTCGTTGGACGCGAGGGCGGAGGTGAGGTGGTTGAGCTGGGTGGTTTCGGCATGTAGGCGGGCGTGGGCGGCTTGGAGGGCACGGTGTTGGGCGTGCAGGGGTGGGAGGGCGGCGAGGTTTTGGGCGATGCGGGCGTGGGCGGCGGTGGTGAGGGCGGTGGAGAGCGCTGCGAGGAGGTGCTCTTTTTCTGGGTTGGGGGGGATGGGGGGCGCGGTGTGCGGGTGTTGATGGGGTTGGGGGGGGAGCGTGACTTCGAAGGGGTCTGAGAGGAGGTCGGGCGGGGGTTGTTTGGGGGTCGGGGCGGGTTGATGGGGTTGGGGGTGGGTGTAGGGTTGGTTTTGGGGCCAGGATTGAGGTTGAGGTTGAGGTTGTTGTGGTTGTTGGTAAGGCGGGCGTTGGTGGGTCTGGTATTGAGGGTATGCTTGCCCGGGTTGTTGCTGTTGGAAGCTCTGCTGTTGCGGCTGCTGTTGCAGCTGCTGGCGTAAAGGTGCTTGGGGCAGCGGTGGTGGCTGTGAGTATCTCGTGTCTGGCGGCCTGGAATACCCATTGACAGGCGACATCGGCGAGACAGAGTTCTGCGCCACGCTTGCTTGCCGTTGCGGCGGATGCTGGCGCGGAGAATAGTAGTCCGATCCGCTATACCATTCGCCATTGTACCATTCGCCATTGTGAGGGGGATGTGGGAGCTGAGAGACTGGCCTCGGGGCAGCACCATACCCATTCTGAGGTTGAGGGGATGGCACATACTGCCCACTTTGAGGCCTTTCATGAGGTAATGGTGGAAGCGGTGGGCCGTCTCGCGAAATGTCCCTCGACACTGCCCGTTGCGGAGAAGGGTCGGCGTATTCCTCCCCTGGCTTTGGGGTGCCTCCAGGCTTCGGTGGCCGAGGCGGCGGCCCACCTCCGTTTGAACACTGTGACGCCAAGGCGTCGCCCTCCATGCGTTTCGGCGGAGGTGGTGGGGGAGCAGGACTAGCGCCAGGATGTTGTGGGGGCTGGCCGATCGGTCTCTGATATTGTTGCTGCTGCGCCTTGCTTATAACCGGCGGCTCTTTTGCAAACACCTGCTGCAAGTACTCGAGGAATTCGACCGTGCTTGCTCGATCCCACATGCTTGGCCAGTCTCGCAAGTACGGGTGGAATACCCTCCCCTCCACAGCCACATGCTGCCCCGGGCGAATCACCATATCTCGACCTGGCATGACAAAAGGTATAGGCGGCTCTTGAGGGTAAGCTCGAGGCATCCATAGCTTGACCGGGAATCGGTAGGTTGCCCCTCGAAATTCTACGGGTAATGTGCCGGTTAGGCTGAGCAGGAGGGCCGAACGGCCATGCTCGTTGGTGTAGACTTCGGTTCGGGGACTGAGGGAGTGGAAGACGGAGAGGGTGCGGGCTGTGTCTGAGTATGTTCGTTGCGGATCTTGGTACTCCTACGACTGCGATAAGTATGGAACCCCTTTTCAAGGACTTTCTACGACACGCACCTGCAAGACGCTGTAAAGCCAGGACAGCACCTTGTCCGAAACTTGGGCCATGTCGGAGCGACGGCGTGGCGGTGACGATGGGCTCAGAGTGATGAGATTGGGGGTGTCATCGCCACTGCATGTTGTATGCTGATTGGGCCTGAGGCTGGATCGGTCTGGAGTCGGTCAGAAAGGTTTGGAGGACGTCGAGAAGAAAGTAACATGATATGCGGCGGTCTGCCAAGCGAGAGGTGAGGTCGGGCTGCCAAGCATCACCACGTGGGGCTTGCGTGACGGTTTCGAGGGGTGCGGCGGACTTGCGCTGCGATATCAGATCAAAACAATCTATCCACGCCATTCGTTCCTCGACGATGTCCTCCCAGAAGTAGCGTCGGGTGACTGAACCAGGATTTCTTTAACCATCACGAGTTTGCCTCGGCTTAGACCCAGTACGCATGGTGCAGGCAAGATATACAGTGGCATGTCCGACCCCTGTTTTACCTCGAAGTGAGATTCCTCAAGGACTCACCCAGCAGCACCATCTCTCACAACTCCTGAGAGGAAGCGAGTATCAACATGCCGAGATAACACATGCCGTCCACGCAATGTTGCAGACACCCTCTGGTCTTTCTTTCCATCGTCTTCACGGCCAGCGCTCTCGCCATCGGGACTACATTGCTAGGAATGGCAAAGTATGCGCCGACATCTCTGTGTAAGGTCTGGCCAGCCACCAACAACGTTGCGGCAACTATGGTAGTTTTTCTACTGCATCTACTCGTTCGCCAGCGCGTCAAGGCTACCCAAGCCTTTGAACGGCAGATTCAACGAAAGCCCGAATCCAAGGCCCAGCTTGAGACAATCCTCAACTTCATCAGCTTCGTCTTGGCTATTTCTACCGCCACGATGGTACAGAGAATTCTTCACTACTCGAAAGCGGCCTAGAAGGGAATGGCAACTTTTTGTGTGTTGCAAATCTAGGATATTACTCTGTCTCGACCAGATATTCTCGCCCAAAGTCTCAATTACTCGCCGGCAGTGGAAGCTTAAAGTCCACATGTTAACCGCTTAGCTCTTGGCCCTGCGAACACGACCGACGAAGATGATTAAGAAAGAATTTGCTGAAGAGATATTTCTTCATCGACCACGCATGGCAGCATAACTCATGAACATCCACAAGCTCTGCCTAAGCGCTAGACTCATCCAGGTTATCGAATTGTCCATCCCCACTGATCGCCTTCTGCGGCGCCCCCGCCCCGCCCGCCACAGGCACGTTGTCTGCCTGCAGATTACCCAACGCGCGCCTCCCAGGATCATTCTCGCCGCCGATATCCGTTGTGAAGCTCGCATTGGGCGCGTCCGCCGGAATCCCGCCCTCAGTCAAGCTTTTGCCGTGCGGTGCAGGCGCGCCCTGACCAGCAGCAGCAACGCCGCTGCCCGCCGACGAGTTGCCAGAGGTGGTGTATGTCGGCCCCTTGCCGGCCTCGGGGGCGTTCAACTGCGCCGACTCGCTCCACTGCTGGCTTGCATCACGGGCCTCGGCGTCGGGCGCCGGGTCCAGCTGCGTGGCAGCGGAGGCGTCGGTGGTGTTGGTGGTGGTGCCGGCGGAGGTTTGGGACGTGATGCCGGAAGTCGCGGCGTTGGCGGCGAAGTCGCCGCCCTGGGAGGCCGATTGCGCGGCGAGTGAGTCGGAGGTCACGACGCCTGGGTTCTCGTTCTTGGGGTTGGCAAAGGTTTGGGGGTCCGTGGTGACCTGGAGAGCGAGGTGAGGGTTAGTTGGGGGTGGTGGAGGGATGTTGTTAGGGAGAAGGGGAGAAGGGGAGAAGGGGAGAAGTGGAGAAGGGGAGAAGGGGAGAAGTGGAGAAGGGGAGAAGGGGAGAAAGGGTGGACGCACCTTGGTGCCCTCGGAGGAAGCCATTGTGATCTGATGCGGTGTGTGGTTGTGTTTTGTCAATTCAATGGATTGAAGCGAAGCTTTCAGTGGCGTTCAGAAGTAGTTGAAATTGCTAGAGCGTTGTAAGTTGAGAGAAGAACAGCTGAGGATGCAGTTACCAGCAGCTCCTTTTGAAGCGGCCGGCGCCTTGGAAGAAGGTAGAAGCAGATGGCGCAGGCATTACACGGTATGACATCTTGTCGCGTGCATTGATCCATCATCACCTCAGGTCGACGACATGCGAGCCCGCGACCAGCTCCAGCGGGGCAGTGGCGAGGGGTGTTATTACGTCACTGGCGACGGTGGGATGGTGGGGCAGGCAGCGCTGGATGTTGGAAGGGGATCGTGATCGGGTGCGGCAGACGACAGATTCTGCTTGTTGGAACGAGAATTTTCGAGGGCCGCGAAGAGAATCCTGTGCGCTGTTTGGGCGCGCCTTGTGGCTGCTTGAGGTCGTCGTTCGCAAGGTACGCGTGGTCGTCTGTAGATTCACGTTGCAGCTCGAGCTATCGTCAAGCTACCTTAATGTCAAGCTACGGTCGAGATGATGGCCACCTGTCCCGTAGAACTTGAGATGGGCTTTTGTTCGAGCTTGTTAAAAAGGATGGGTCTTGAATCACAGATGGAAGGAAGGAATACAAGAAGACTTCAACAGGAACCAATCAGTTGTTCAGTAAAGTAGGTGTTGATTCTGTTGATCTCTTTCAGACAGCAGGGGAGAAGAACCCTTCTCCCCTCTTCCAAATGGAAGGCCTAAGGCACTCCGCTGCTGTCCTCCTGAGCTGCACTTCTCAACAGAGCTTAACAATACTAACACTGCCAAGCTCGGCGACGGCGACAAGGCAAGATTGGACGAGGTGGAGATGATTTGATGACGGGAGCATTGTCGCTCTGATTCAGTACTTTGCTACCTCTGCGGCTGCCACAACACCCTGCCGTCTAAGCAACGCCCTTTGGCGATGCAACGCCGACTTGTATCATCTTCATGATCCCACGTAGCCGCGTACTCCTATCGTCTGACATCGTAATAAGCCACCCCGGTCGTCCTTCCAGACCACTTTATTAAAAAGGAAATCTAAGGCATCTTGCTGGTGTCGGCGGGGTCGTTCTTCTGCGGGTAGCCGGTGTCCTTGTTGGTGGTCTCGGCCAGGCCGGCCTTGCCCTTCGCACCGCGCGCGACGGCGTCGTCAGGCAGGCCACCGAGCCCCTCAACGGCCTCACGGCCGACACCCTGGCCAGCGGTATTGGCCTTGAAGGCGTTGCCGTCGACGCGAGCGGCGGATTCGGCGGACGTGTTGTCGTTGAGAGCGTCGTTGCCGTATGAGACACCACCGGCGAAGCGGCCGGAGCCGACGTTCACGGTGCTGGCGTCGCCGGAGTTAAAGTCGGAGGCTTTCGGGGGCTGTTCGGGGAGGGGGAGGTTGCCCTGGCGCTCCGCGATGATGTCGGCCTTGTTCTGGTCGGCCTTGTCGACCATGGACTGGGGAAGGTTAGTGAGATTGACCAAAGCGATGCAGTACGAGACTTTGCGACATACCTGCTCAATGGCTGCGTTGGAGCCAGCGGGGACGCTGCCGCCGTGGGCGTTGGAGGATTTGGACTCGGCCTTCTTGATGTCCTCCTTGGTGAGGTGGTAGCTCTCTTCGGTGCCAGCCATGGTTGTGGTGAGAGATATGAAAGTTGTTGGGGTTGATTGAGTGGCTTCTGAAGAATCGCGTCGGAATAGAGTTGATGTAATGAAGAGGAAAGAGTTGCGGTTGTTTGTCGATGAACTTGAAGTTTTCGCGAAATGCAACGGCGGGGGAGTGCCCGCCATGACGTAGCAGTGACACCACCCGTCGCGGGGCAGTTGCAAAGTTGATGGCTTTCAATCAAATTTCAATAAAATTTTGACGGGCCCTGTCGACGTCACCTCTTGCCTGAAATGCGGCCTTGCAGTCAGCTCATATGAGACGCTTGATTGCTATCTTCATCCTCCGAGGTCCACTCCTCCAGCAAACAGGCCAGTTGCGTCAATCACCAGATACCCCGACCACAACCATTTCATCCTTCCACACGTAAGCCCGCCGCCTACTTCTCCAGACTCAAGCGAACCCACCGAACTCCACCGAACTCGGACTCCGCGGCCTACACCTCTTCATCTTCCAACATGGACCCCACGACAGCCCCGCTCGATCCCGACCCGCACCTCCTCCTCGACCACTCTCTTCTCCGTCTCCCCGCCGAGCTCCTCCGCAAAAACCTCAAAACAGCCCAACGCCAAATCGAGCAAACGAACAAATCCCTCACCAGCACCCTCTCCGCCGTCTCCACTCCGTCCAACCCCGAAGCCACCCTTGCCACCCTCGACGCCACCCTCGCCAAAGCACAAACCCTCAAGCGCAAGCTGGAAGCCCTTTCCACGACGGAGCAGTCCCTTCACCGGCAGCAGCGCGCTCGTATCGCGCATCTGCAGACGCTGCATGAGATTCCGAGTTTATCGGACGTGAAATACGACGACTGGGCGCATGTACGGTTGAGCCGGCTGTTAGTGGACTATCTGCTGCGGCAAGGGTATACGCAGAGCGCGCGGGAGCTGGCACGGGAGCGGGGGATTGAGGAGCTGGTCGACGTGGGCGTGTTTGAGGAGTGTGGGCGGATTGAGAAGAGTTTGAGGGAGGGGCGGACCGGAGAGTGTTTGGCTTGGTGTGTGGACAACAAGGTCGGGCTGAGGAAGATGGATGTGAGTGATCCGGATCTGCCTTCTCGATTGAAAGGGATGCCGAATCTTTGATGTGGGGGCATGGACTAATATATCTGACAGAGCAACCTCGAGCTCGAGCTTCGCCTACAACAATGCATCGAACTCGCGCGCAACGGCGACATGCAACAACTCGTGGAAGCCATGTTGCACGCACGCAAACACCTCTCGGGCGGCTCAGATCCCGACTTCGGCCTGAAAGCCGGCGGCCTCCTCGCCTACCCCCCCGACACACCCATCGAACCCTACCGCGTAAGCATATGCCCCCCTGTTCCCGCTCAAAAAAGAAGACTCCCCACTAAGCGCCCTCCCCGCAGACCATGTACGCACCAACCCGCTTCACGCACCTCGCCAACCTCTTCCTCATCACCCACCACAACCTCCTCACCCTCCCGCACGCCCCCCTCCTCCACACCACCCTCAGCGCCGGCCTCTCCGCCCTCAAAACGCCCACCTGCCACTCCACGCACCCATCCCCCAGCGCCGCCCTCTCGGGAACGCCCATCTGCCCCATCTGCTCGCCGGAGCTGAACGCCCTCGCGCGCGGCGTGCCGTACGCGCACCACACGAAGAGCATGGTCGAGGGGAGTCCGGTCGTGCTGCCGAATGGGCGTGTGTTTGGGCGCGAGAGGCTGGAGGCTTGGGGGGAAATGGCGGGGGTGCCGGAGGGGCGGGTGAGGGATCCGGGGAGGGGGGTGGAGGGGAAGGGCGAGGAGGCGGGGACGGCGGAGTGGGGGTGGGAGGAGGTCAGGAAAGTGTATATTTCTTGAGGTGAGGTTGTTCTTGATGCGGGGACGAGGCGTGGTTTAGATGACGTCTTGCGCCTTCTCGCTGCAGATGACGGGCATGAGCGGAGTAGCGTGTGCCGAATTGAAGAGATGGCTGGCGATGCGGTGGTACTTCTCGGGATGACTGAGGGCGGTCCGCAAGGCCGTATCTCCGCCAGCGGAACAAGTTCCTGGCGGTCTTGCAGGCATGTGCAAGCTCCATACCGAGCTGCTGGAAGAAAAAGACACCAACCGCCGCGAATGAGACGCCTCTTTGAAAAATTACTAAAGACATTAGAACGTAGACGACCCAAATAATCGGCCCATCGCCGGCTCATCGTCCCACGACGCGCCCGCCACGGCATCGCACCCCGTACTCCCGAAGGGCGTGCAGCTGCCCCCAGAGCCATCCGACCCCCTCGCCTTCTCCGACTCATCAAACAAATCATTAAACCGCCCCTTCGCATCCCACTGCGGCAACCTCCACACCCTCCCCCGCCCCCCACCCGGCCCCCGCCACCTCTTCACCGGATCAATCAACGGCACATCGTCCCAGCACTGCGGCTCCACCGCCCGCATCTGCGCGCTCGCCATCTCCAACCACCGATCCCACACCGGCGTGCGCGGAATCGTCGTCGAATCGCTGTGCATCCACGCCGCACTACGCGCAAACAACAGCGCCTTAAACAACGCCTCGGTATAGTTCGCGCACCGCGGCCCGGCGTCGATGCCCTCCTCCTGCAGCGCGTAGCACGACAAATCCCAGTGCATGCGCTGCGGCATGGCGGCCGCCACCCAGTGCGAGGACGAGATGGTGATGTACGCCGCCGCCCATGCGATCTGGAGTTGGAGGGTTGCGTTCGCGAGCGCGACGATGCCTAGCATCAGCATGAGTGTGCCGACGAGGGAGATGAGGCGGTAGATCGTGGCGGAGCGGATGTTGTAGGCGATGATTTCGGTGGAGAACCAGAGCTCGCGGGCGATTTCTTCGGTGCATTTGACGATCAGCATGGAGCCGTTCTCGTGGCGGATCACTACGTCGCCTTGGGTTGCTTGGGAGGCGTTGCTGGGGCGCGTCGGGAGGTGGAGCGTCCATTTGTTCACGAAGCCGATGAGGGTGGAGAGGAAGGAGAGGAGGAGGGTGGCGACGAGGGACATGCCGTCGCCCCAGGTGAGGGACATGATGAAGAGGGCTGTGGAGAGGAAGAAGCCCGTGAGGGTGACGTAGGTCAGGGGGCCGTTGATTTTGGCCGTAATGGTTGGCGCGTCGGTTGGAGGGCCGCTGGGGGCGGCTTTCGTTGCGCTGCCGGCGGTCGAGGGGCGGTGTCTGGTAGCGGGATACTTTGTTGCAGCACCGGATGTTCGGGCGCCGTGGGGATACCGGCCTTCTTCCTGCAGCTTTTCGCGCTCCGCGATCATTTGCCGCTGCTGCTTGCGCTGCTCCTTGCCCTCGCCGTGGAAGGTGGACGATGCCCATCCTCGCCAGGAATCGGGCTTGTCGCGGCGCACATTTTTACCCTGGGATTTCTTGGTGATGGTCACGCAACGCACCTCGTACCGGTCCAGTTCTTGGTCGCTGCGGCAGAGACGTCAGCAAGGCAGCGTAGAATACCTCGGAGCTCGTAGACTAATATACAGAAGCACACTCGCAACATGATTCGTATACTGCTTGACGTTCCCAGACGTGACGCCCGTCACCACGCCAGGGCCGGAAGGCAGACTACCGGGTCTCGTCGGCCACAGCAGGGCCTGGGGCGCGGGGATGAGGCGCGGAAGGTAGAAGAGCGGCGACAGCGAGGCGACTTGCGCGTTGGCTTTGACGCAGCCTTCGCCCAGCACGGCGAGGAAGCCGACGATGTCCAGCTCGAAGTTCTCCAGCGAGCCGATGCTGCTCCAAAGCATATGCCAGCCGGGGCCGGGGGACGAAATGGAGGCGTTGCCGTCGGCCATGGTCGTTAGTGTGTCGAGGGAAAGATAAAAGCCGCGTCAGCTGGCGGACGGTACAGACAAGAGCGGAGCGCAGAGCTATAAAGAAACGGCTGTGCAGTACGAGAGGCTCAGATGCAGAGACGACAGTAGTCGATACGGGGCTTGTGCGGCGTAGTCGTAACACCCCCACCGGTTGCCTCTGGTGCAGTGGTGCCTGTGCGGCCTCCGCAAGCTGGCGCTTGGGTGCATGCAGCATGCAAGCCATCGAGGCCGAGTCGCGCGGCAGCTGGAGAGCGCTGCTTTTGATCCGTCAGAGTTTTACAGTCTAGGTTTCAGGATCGTCTGTTCGCAGACTCCCGCGCCATGTCTACTTATGTTGGTGGCTTGTGTGTCGAGGGGAGGACGAGCCGGCGAGGTGAGGCAGTCCCAGGACAAGGGCGTGGCATGGGGGGTGAGAAGCCAAGGAGCTTGAGCGGCAACATGAGTGGCGGCCTTATCAGGCAGCAGTGCGGGCCACTTCTGGAAGGCCACACGCTATATAATCTCACTTGTCACGATCTTACTTCAACAAATTATGCCAGAGAAGAGCAGTGGTGAACGCGGTGGCTCGGGGACATTTCTTCCATTGCAAAACAAAAAGCTATGGACACGCTGGCGAACACCATCCTCCCCTGCCACAACTCCTCAGACCACCGAAAAAAGGGCTGCAGCCATGCTTCCAGTTCCGAAAGCTCTGAGCGCGTGCACTTCTCCCGCAAGCGTCAAAGCCAGGATTCGTTTCGAGGTTGGGGGTGGGGTTCGGTGGTGGGTCGAAATCCGTGTGTGCGTGTGTAGTGTAGAAGGTGGTGAACAAAGGGGGTATCGGACGTGTCGAAGGGGCAGAAGGTGCTTCTCGTGGAGATCGTGCTGGAGGGTGGTGCGGGCTGGTGGGCGGGTTGACAACGCGTGCAATGGATCGCTAGTACTACTGCGGGTGGTGCTCGTGCGCGGATCGATAGCGGTGCTCGCGTGCAGGTGACGGCCGTGGGTGATGGGTCGTAGCGGAATGTTGCCGCGCTGAAGAAGCAGGCGGCCGGCATCGCCTGTTGCGTTCGGCTGCTGCGGCTTTAAGTGTGGCCGACTGACTGTTCATATTGCGCGGGAAAGACACGGGGTGTCTCGACCGTGGACAAACCTCCTCTTCCTATCTTCTCCCATACTCCCTCGGCTCTCCCCTCATCCCAAGCCCCGCGGCCATAATCGGGTTCTCATGTCTCTTTTCCGCCTTTACATGTCCATACCCTCTCCACCGTTGGCGAAGTTGAAGTTTTGCTGGTTGTTCTGAGCGCCAAAGCCAAATTGTCCGTCCGTGCCTTGCGAGGGCGCGAGGTCACCAACATCCGCATCACCGTCGTCGTCGGAGAAGTACTTCTCGATGATCGTGTACGCCTTCATGTAGATCTCTTCGTTGCTGTTGTTCTGGCATTCATGGATCTTGTTCATGCCGTCGCAGTCTTCGATAAACAAAGCGTAGCGGTTCACGGGCTGCTCGCCGCTGCCGTCAGAGGCCTGCTTGTCCATATCTCCCACCTTCAGAATGTTCTCCAAGCCGTCCAGAGCGACCTGGATGATCTTGTTGTCGGGGCACGTCAAGAGGTCGCAAAGAGGGCGGATTGCGCCTTGCGCGACGAGGAAGCGGATCTGGTCGGGCTTCTGGAGTCCACCCGAAGTTGCGTTCGAAATGGCCCAGCAGGCCTCTTTGCGGGTCTTGAAGTCTCCGTGGCTGAGAAGGTGGATGAGCGGAGGGATGATGTTGTTGTCAACAACAGCCTGGATCTGGGTGCTGTTCCCAGCGGTGATGTTGGAGATAGTCCAGCATGCCTCTTTGCGGATGCCGTCCTTAGTGGAACTCAGCAGTGACAACAGAGCTGGAAGTGCGCCATAGTTGATCATGAGCTGAGTCTGCACGTCGTCGCCGGTGACAATGTTGCCGACAGAGCGCAGGGCGGGGGTCTGGACAGAGGTAGAGGCGTGCATGAGCAGCTCGACCAAGCGGCGAGGGATGTTAGCTTCGATAACAGCTTGGATCTTGTCGTTCGACCCATCGGACAAGTACGAGATGGCCCAGCAAGCGTCGATAAGGACTTCGTCGTCCAGAGAGTAGACCAGCTTGGCCAGAACGGGAAGCGCAGGTGCTATGGTGTTCCAGTCCGGCTGAGGGGTCTTGCCACGGCAGAAGTTGCTCAGCGTCCATGTGGCGTTCCTGAGCATGCTCAACTTCCTGCTGTCGCCGAGCAGGCGCACAAGCGGGGCGAGGGCTCCGGATGCTAGGACGAAGTCTCTGCAGTGGGGGCTGTCACCCGCAATGTTGCCCAGCGCCCAGACGGCCTGCTCCCTAACATCAGGCTCGGGGCTGCTCAACAACTCAACAAATATCGGCACAGCTCCTGCTTCGATGACCACTTGTGTTTGCTGGGCAGAACCAGAGGCGATGTTGGTAAGGGCCCAAGCCGCCTCGAACTGGACGAGAGTGTGAGGCGAGCGAAGGAATTCGACGAAGCGGCTGACGACGCCAGTGTCGATCACGCGCTCGATGGGGGGGTTGCGCTCCTTGGAGAGAAGCTTGCGGAACTTGGTGGTCGCGTTGATCTGGTCGTCAACCTTGTCGGAGAAGACGCCTTGGACCATGATGGGGAGGTCCTCATTCAGCTTTGTCGCATGTTAGTAACTGTCCGCTCGATGTTGTTGGCGCTTTCAGAATTCTGTAAACATTTAAACGTACCTGACTCTCGGTGTTCTGGCCCTCATCGTCGCTATCGGGGGCAGCGCCGAGCGACGCACCAGGGGCACCATCACCGCGGTTTCCAATACCACGCCTCTTCGCAAGGTTTTCCTCGCGCTTTTGCTTCCTGATCTCGACCTGCTGTTCTTCGCGGCGGCGGCGGAGCTCGTCGGGCTTGAAAGTGCTCTTGGCCTTGAAGTTGGTGCGGCGATGCTCGGGGATGTAGCGTTCCGCCATGGCTGCGGCGAAGTGACCGTGTGGGTGTGTACGTGAGAAGAGTTGCGGATGCTTTCGAGGCGAAAGCAGTTGGGTCGCAGGGTGAAGAATGAAGGAGGTGGGTGGTGAGTGGGGGTGAGTGGGAGTTGAAGGGGGGGGGGGGCGCGGCTCTGAAAGGTGACGTTGGAAAAACACAAAGCAGGAGCCAAAGAACGCTCCCGGGAGGCCGGCCGCCTAGCCGCTTTCAGCAAAATTGGGTCGGAGATAGCACGTGACACCGCTCCCGACGCGTCTCTCGACACTTTCACTCTGTTGCTTCACAGGTGAGCGGGAAATCGAATGCTGGAGAAAATCGGCTCGCCAAGCCCAGAACACAACAAATAATTTCTATCTCCGAGCCAAGGCAATCTTCACCTACACTGCTGCCCAGTAAAAGAATGATCTGCGCTTCCGAGTCAAGCGCGACTTCGTCCAGCCGTCTGTTTTTGATGCCTCAGTCAAGCAGCTTCTCGGGTCTGTGGGACAGTGAAGTTCGAAGTTGATTTGACTTGCTCGTCTCACTACAGGGCACAATGGCGGTCCCGCTGTCGTTCCATGACCTGGACAAGGCCTCCAGCAGTCCGGCCGGCACGTTCATTAGCGTCATTGGCGTTGTGGTGGATGCACTGCATCCGACGCGCACGAAAAGGGGAGATCTCATGCTCACTTGCAAATTGCTGGACGCTGCTGCGAGGGACTCGGTTCAAACGCATCTAGGTCTGACAGTCCGCTTCTTCAAACCTAACGAGCATGAGTTGCCAGAGGTCCAAGGCCCTGGCGATGTTTTGTTACTGCGGAACATGAGAGTGAACAACATTCGGGGCCAATCCATGCCCGTTTCCCACTCAAGCAGCGATTGGCTGGTGTTTCGTGAGAAGTCGATCCCGGATCCAGCCTTTGCGATCCAGTATCAAGGGGATCAACGCATCCCAAGTATTGGCACGGCTCACGCCCGTCAGAAACTGACGATTTTCGAGCAAAATTACATTATCAACTTGAAGAATGAGTTGAAAGACCACGTCGATGTTATCCGTGCTTCAGCCAAGGAGACGGAGCCTTCATCGTTGCCGGAGAATGTCCCTAGTGGACCGAGAGCCATGCAGCAGTCCATGCCATCCGCCCTGCCTACCAGAACCGGAGCAATGCAGTATCCGCCATTGGGGCCACATGAAAGTCGCAAGCGGCCAGGAAACAATTCAGGACTACCAAATGCGCAGCGACAAAAGGTGTCGACATTTGGATGGAAATTCAAATTGATCCAGGACTTGAGACTTAGAGTTTTCTCCGACGTTTGCGGTCAAGTCGTGAAACTGTTTCCCGGACGTTACGGCGACTGCGATCTATACATCACAGACTACACTTCGAATGAAGAAATGTTCTATTACACCCCACCCGAGGAGAAGTCGAAAGATGGATACGATGGCGATGCGTTTGGTTACAGCAGTTCAAACGTCCGTGAATGGCCTGGGCCTTACCAGTTTTTGGTACTCAAAGTCAACATGAAGCCCCCGCACTCGCAACATGCGATCGCGCACTTTCGTGAAGGGGACTTTGTTTTCTTGGGGAACGTCAAGATGAAGCAGGCCATGGCCCATGGTGCACGACTTGAGGGGGACATGTGGGTGGATGATAAGACTCCTGATAGGATCCATGCCCGTAAGCTATCCTCTCGCGACGTGCTTCCGGAGATTGAAGACATACTCAACCGTAAGGAAAAGTACTGGGCGGCCCGCAAAGCCGAGGAAGACTCCAGAACCGTGCCTCGAGAGGAAATCGTCAAGCCCTCCAAAAACGCGCAAAAGAAGGCCTCAAAGAAAGAGAAGAAGGCCAAGAAGCAAGCCGAAGCTGCGGCCGATGCCGCGTTAGTCCCGTCCAAACACGACAACAAGCACATCCGCTGTCAAAACCCGCAAGTCCCCACCACCTCTCTCGCCGTCATCCAAGACCCCGGCAACGAAAGGCAGCACACACAACAGTTGTCCGAAGGCCGCAGCTACACCCTGCCCTTCGTCAACTACAAATATCGCTCCCGCGTCCGCGTCGTCGACTTCGCGCCCCATAGCCTCGAGGATTTCGCCATTCCGGTCACGCAGAATGCAGTCCGTAGCGAGCACGGCTCTCGCGACTCTTCGCCGATGGACATTGACTCGTCGCCAAAGTACGAGTGGTCCTTCTCTCTCCTCCTCGAAGACGCCAGTAGCGTAACAAAGAAGCGCACCGCACACTCCCAACCCTCTCGCCTCTGGGCCACAGTCTCTCACACCGAAGCGCAGTACCTCTTGGGCAACGGCATTCCTGACCCGGATAATCTGCACTTCAACCCTCAGCTACTAGCGATGCTGCGCCAGCAACTTTGCATCCTCTGGGGCGACCTGGACGAGCAGAAGGCGAAGCAGCAAGAAGTCGGCGCCCGGGGAGCGGTGCCGGGGGTTTCGAATCTGGGGTTTGAGTGTTGCTTGCAGGAGTTTGGGATGCCGCTGGTGGGGTTTGAGGGTGATGCGAAGAGTGATGTTAGGGGATGGCGCAGGTGCTATCGGATGTTTGGGGTTACGATCTTGTGAGGGAGAGTTTGTATGAGTTTGGGCGAGGAAAGGGGTGCTTGTTCCAGGAGTCATAGCGATGGCGTTTTGGTGTCGATAGGATTCATGGTCTGCTGTTTTCGTTTGGTAACGATTAGGATCCTCATTTGACAAGTGCGTCATTTGTCCAGCACCTCTTCTTACCTACATGGTCACTTAGCATTTAGAGGGCAAAACAATGGGACAAAGTGATTCTAGGTCCGCAGCTCTAGCAAGGAGTATTACACGAATCTAGCTACTACCGAGCTGACCCCGGGGCTTCGCCTCTCGAGCATTACCGGCCTGTTGGAAAACCATGTCCAGACATGCCTTCACGGCTCTACCCAACTTCATTCTATCCTCATCTCGACATGCGTGGTACTACCACGTCTCCTCAACCGTCATCTTCATCCCACTCCGCCCCCACGTCCGCCCACCCATGCCTCCACCGCTTGCCCTCAGCTTCCCCGCAACTTCGCAACTCCCTTGCCGTTTCGGAGTCCTGACGCCAACACCGTGCCGTCCGGTCGTCACTGATTGTGATCAAATCCCCACCGTGCGACCACGTCACGTCCGTCACCTCCTTGCGGTGGCCCCTTGTAAGCCGCGTCCCGACGTCGTGGGCCTGCAAGCCCACATCCAAGGGAGAGGCAAAGTGAGGCCGCGAGGGAGCGTACGTTGGCAGGTCGACCGCGTCGCCGTCAAGGTTGAGAGGCGGGTCGCCAGCCTGTGGGGCGGGCTGGCGGCGTGGGAGGTGGCGCTCGTCGGTCGGCAGAACGACGGCGCAGTTGTCGCTGCTGCCTAACGCGAGCAGCTCGCTTTTGTCGTCTTTTGCCGGTCGCATTGAGGCTTTGACGTAGAAGGTGCCCGGGCGGATCCAGGGATTGCGCATGGCGTAGAGGGGGCCGACGCCGACGTTGGCGGATTTGAGGGTGCGCGAGCGTGCGGTCGCGGGGGAGAGTGTCTCAGAGGCTTGACCGAGGGCGAGATGCGAGGTGGAGTAGGCGTAGACGAGGCTGTCACGGCAGAGGGTGAAGAGGCGGGATCCGTCGGTGGAGAGGGTCACGGCGTTGATACCGTAGTTGCGAGTGCGGCTGTGATTAGGTGGCGGGGGTGCGGTAGAGAGGGGGGTTGGAATGCCGCGTTTTCCGGCGTTGCGAAGGTCCCAGAGCTTGATGGCTGCGTTGCCTTCGCTGGTCGTGATGAGAAGATGAGAGCGGCTGCCTGGGAGGTGTTGGATCGCTGTGATGGAAAGGCCGCTGCTGTAGTCGGTGTTTGGTGGTTGCTGATTGGCGCCCCCCCTAGCCGGACGATGGGAGTGCCCAACGTCCATTGTATACTTTGAGTACCTGACAACTGGATCCACGCCACCATTGTCGACCCGGCGTGCAAACTGTGTCCGGAGTGACTGCACCGAACCCTTCGGACCGCAGCGCATGTCCCACACCTGCACGCTTCCATCCCTTCCGCTACTCGTGAGCATATTATCGTCGCCCGGATGAAATTGGACCTGTTTCACACTCTGAGTGTGCCCTGACAAAATGCACACCGTCTTCTGCGTGTGCATGTCAATGACACGGCTCGTCTGATCGCCGCTGGCAGTCGCCAACGTGTAGTCATCCGAGCTGAAAGCCAGGTCCATCACTGCGTTATGGTGAGGTCGGAAGGCGAGGTGCTTCTGCGCGAAGTCAGATGTCGGGGAAGAGTCGAAGAGGCGCACGGAGCCATCCTCTTGCCCGGAGGCAACCATGGAGTTGGTATTGCAGGCAACGGTGCAAAAGGGTAGCGAAGTCCCAGCAAAAGAGTGAGTGTCTTCCGGCTTAGAAACGAAGCTTGCGGTTTCCGTTTTCCAGCTTGCGCAATGGTCACTTCCACGAGCCCCGCGCGTGATGCCATCGTAACCGCCGAAGCTGCGCTGTAGAAGGCGTGAAGTCGCACCACCTTTACGCAGACGACGAATCGGTTGCGGGAAAGGCTTTGAATCTTCCAACAGATCCGCGAGGGTGTCTGCATCTGAAACTGCAGGGGATGTAGGTGCATCCTCAAACACTCGAATAGGCTCGGCGGGGATGGATTGCCTAAGTGGAGACGACTGGGGAGGCGAGCTTGGAGTGTTGTCGACAGAGACCTTGCGGCGCTTCAACGGTCTCTCTGATGTAGCATCTTTCCCTGATTGGAGAAGGTCTGGTTGCCCAAGCTGTCGAGTGCTGACCCTTCGATTGCCTCCATTTTTGGTGATGTCTCGTAGCTGCCTGCCGGCCTTGCTCTGGCGGCCACCTCGAGTGGACAGCGAATTTCGCGGAGTAAAAAACTTGTTGAATCTCTTCGGCGTCACGGTAGGCGGCTTCCTGGGCTTTTGCCTACTGAGATCTGCCGTGCGATCAGACGGAAGTTCCGATTGTGGCGAGGAGGGGACATCAGGCCGGTCCGAGAGTATTTGATGGTCGTCGTATTTGCTGCCTTGTGATGAGAAAAATGGTGCGTCTGCCATGTTTCCGGATGTGCAGTATCTGTCACAACCTGGCGGGGATGAAAATATCGAAAGCAGTCGGGATGAATAAGAGAAGAAGGAGTTCCAGACGCGACTCGCGAGACCGCGTAGACGCGTAGATGGGCTGGGTGCTCCGTGCGCCGCGACGTGAACGCGGAGATCCGATTCCACCGAACAATCTCCATTATCGCCAGCGAAATTTTGAGTCGCATTTCCTGGAGAAAGCTCGTCTGGAGGTTGCTTCTCACACACGACAATGGCGCCGATCAAGAGGAAAGCTCCTGTCGAGGAGCGGCCCAGCAAAAAGGTGAAGCCGACGTCAGCAGACACCAAATCGGCTGAGAAATCAAAGAAATCGGGGAAGCCACAGGACGACGACTCGAGCGAGCAGAAACCAGCCGCAAAGTCTGTGCTGCAGCAGGAGGAGCGCGCATTTCCCCGTGGAGGCGCCAGCGTCTTGACGCCGTTTGAACAAAAGCAGATCAAGGTACAGGCTGAGCAGGACGTGCTCTTCGAACAAGGGCAGCCGGGCAAATCGAAATCAGGCGCAAAAGACGATGAGGACCTGTCCGAGGGTGACAGTGCGCCGGTACCTGCGAAGAAGAAGCAGAAGAAGCGTAAGCAAGAGGGGGGCAAGCCTATCAAGGAGGGTTCGGGCATTAAGATACAGGGTCTGAGCTACAAGAACCTGATTGTGGGCAGTGTGGTTTTAGGCCATGTGACGGCGATCACAAGTCGGGATATTGCTCTCTCGCTTGCCAACAACCTCACGGGATACGTTCCTATCACGGCTGTTTCAGAGAAGCTGAACACTCGGATCGAGACGCTCTTAGAGCAGGACGGAAAAGAGGATGGCGGAGAGGGGGAGGAAGACGTCGACCTGAAAGAGCTGTTTCACATTGGGCAATGGCTTCGTGCGACCGTGACGGCGACGGGCTCAGAGTCTTCTGAGGGCTCTGGAAAGAACAAACGCCACATTGAGTTGTCCGTGGACCCGCGACAAGCCAACCTTGGTCTGGATCCGGAGCAAGTGGTGGCCAACAGCATGACACAGGCCGCTGTGCGCAGTGTTGAAGACCACGGCCTGGTTATGGATCTCGGGCTTTCCGATTCCAGTGTCAAGGGGTTCGTGAGCAAGAAGGAGCTTGGTGCTGCGTTCAAGCTTGATGAGGTGCAGGAGGGCCAGGTTATGATGTGCCTCGTTACCGGGAAGGGAAGCAACGGGCAGGTTTTGAAGCTGTCACCTGATGCAGCTCGCTTCTCAGCGCTGATCCCTGGCAAAAACCCTCCCAGTGTCAGCGAAGCACCCACAGTGGACGGGTTCCAGCCAGGTACGGCTGTTGAGGTTCTCGTCGCGGAGTCCGGCAGCGGAGGCGTGGTGGGCAAGATCATGGGTATGCTGGATGTTACCGCAGACGTGGTGCACTCCGGAGCCAGTGTTCATGGGGAAGAACTTAGCAAAAAGGTCAAGATCGGTTCAAAAGTCAAGGGCCGTGTGGTGTGGACCGCGCCAACGGATGAAGGCAAGCGCAAGGTCGGCATCTCGCTGCTTGAACACGCGCTCACGCTCCCTCCTCCGCCAACAAGGCTTCCGGAGAACGCCAGTGCCAAATTGAAGGCACAGGCTGCCGAGCTCGAGCAAAGTCTCCCGCTCTCCTCCATCGTGTCGGAGGCCAAGATCAGCCATGTTCTGTCCGACCGCGGTGTTTTCCTGTCCCTACCTCACGCCGAAACGAACGTCAATGCGTTTGCACACATTTCGCAGGTCTCAGACTCTCGTGTTGATACTCTGACAACTTCGACTGGGCCTTACAGAGTTGATTCAACGCACAAGGCACGCGTCATGTCCTACAACCCCATGGACAACCTTTACTACGTTTCCCTGAAGCCCTCAGTTCTGGATCAGACGTTCTTGCGTATTGAAGACCTGAATGTCGGAGAATATGTCAAGGGCAAGGTGGAACGACTTATCATTGGACCTCGAGGAGTTACGGGCATTCTCGTCAAACTCAGTGACCACATCACCGGGCTTGTGCCCGAAATGCACCTCAGCGACGTTCAGCTGCATAATCCGGAGCGGAAATTCAAAGAGGGGTTCCCGGTCAAGGCGAGAATTCTGAGTGTCGATCTCGAAAAGCGTCACACGCGGCTCACCTTGAAAAAGTCGCTGATCAGCGAAGACGAGGCTGTGTGGAAGGACTATGCAAAGCTGGAGCCGGGCATGGAAGGCAAGGGTACAATCATCAACTTGCTGCCCAACGGTGCTGTCGTGCAGTTCTACGGAGACGTCAGAGCTTGGCTGCCAGTCGCCGAGATGAGCGACGCATTCGTCGAGAGGCCGGATCAGCACTTCAGACAGGGCCAGACAGTCAGTGTGCGGATTCTGTCTTTGAACCCGGCAGAGCGAGAGATGAAGGTGTCATGCAGAGACCCCGGCACGTTCGATGCAGAGCAACAGAAGACCTGGAGTAATATCAAAGCTGGGCAGTTTGCTACGGGGACAGTTGTTGAGAAGACCGGTGACGCCGTCATGCTCGACCTTGAGAGCGGAGTCCGAGGGACTATCCGCATCGGGCATCTTACCGACGGGTCAGAGGCCAAGGCCGAAAGTGCATTCAAAAAGCTTCATATCGGTCAGAAAGTGACCGACTTGCTTGTGCTGGAGAAGCTGGAGCGTAGTCGCCACATCTTGCTGACGAAGAAACCGAGCTTGGTGAAGGATGCCCACGCAGACAAGCTGGTCTGCTCGTTCGTGGACGCCAGCCAAGGCAGGCAAGTACATGGCTTCGTGCGAAACGTCACGCCCGAGGGTATCTATGTTGAGTTTGGCAACGGCATCGTCGGATTGGTTCCCAAGAGCCAGGTCGCGCCTGACATGTTACGCCAACCTGCTTTCGGGCTGACAAAGGACCGAAGCGTAGATGCGTGGGTGCTGAGCGTTGACACGGCGAGGGAGAGATTTGCTCTCAGCATGCGCGAGCAGAAAGACCAAGACTCTGCTCCGCCCGCGAAGCAGCCAGCTGCTCCAGCAGTCAGCTTGTCGAACCCGCTCGACTCTACTGCAGCTACCATGGCAGACTATCACCTCGGACGTGTCACGAAGGCGCGCATCGCTTCTATCAAGGGCACTCAGATTAACATACGCCTCGCGGACAACGTTTCAGCTCGCATCGACGTGAGCGAAGTCTTCGATTCATGGGACGAGATCGCGCACAAGAGGATGCCTCTGCAGAAGTTCAAGCCTAACGAAGTGCTCGACGTGCAGATTCTGGGAGTCCACGACTCCAGAAACCACCGATTTCTTCCCATCAGCCACCGACAGAGCAGCGTTCCGGTCTTTGAGCTGTCTGCCAAACCCAGCAGATTGCAAAAGGGCGACCAGAGTAATCTCACCATGGGCTCGGTGAAAGCTGGCTCGAGCCATCTCGCGTTCATCAACAACCACGGCGAGAACTGTGTGTGGGCGAACATCTCACCTAACGTCAGAGGGAGGATTGCGGCAATGGAGCTTTCCGGCGATGTGGGTCAGCTGCAGAATCTGGACAAGAGCTTCCCGATCGGTTGCGCTCTGCGCGTCACTGTCAAGGCTGTCGACGCATCGGCTAACAAGCTCGATCTTGTGAACGATTCTGTCAAGTCGGAGGGGCCTCTGACACTGAATACCATCTCTCCTGGAATGGTGTTGGCCGGGCGAGTCACCAAAGTTAGTGAACGCTTTGTCAACGTCCAGCTCTCGGAGGACCTCGCTGCTCCTGTGCCACTGATTGAGATGGGCGATGATTACGACCAGCTGAACTTGGGCACGCACAAGAAGAACGACATTGTGCGCGTCTGCGTCGTCGACGTCGACCTTCCCAACAAACGTCTCTTCCTGAGCATGCGTCCATCCAGAGTGTTGAGCTCCAGCCTGCCTGTGAAGGATCCGGCCGTGACGAGTTACAACCAAGTCAAGGTCGGCGACATCTTGCGCGGTTTTGTCAAGCAGGTCGGGGAAAAGGGCGTCTACGTTTCAGTCGGCGCCAGAGTTGACACGTTTGTGCGCATCTCGGACCTAAGCGACCGCTTCGTCAAAGACTGGAAGACGATTGTAGAGATCGATCAGCTAGTCAAGGGTCGCGTTCTCGCAGTCGACGCTACCAACAAGCACGTCCAGATGAGTCTGAAAGCTTCGAATGTTGAAGGTGACTTCCAGCCTCCTGTCACGATTAGCGATCTCGAGAAGGGACAGGTCGTCACCGGCAAGGTGCGGAAGGTGGAGGACTTTGGTGCGTTCATTGACATTGACAACACTCAGCCGAGGCTCTCGGGACTTTGTCATCGTAGTGAGGTTGCGGCTAAGCGGATTGAGGACGTGCGCAAGCTATATTCTGCTGGCGACGTCGTCAAGGCAAAGGTACTCAGCGTGGATGTTGAGAACAGGAAGATCAGCCTGGGACTGAAGGCTGAGTACTTCAATGATGAAGCGGACGACGAAAGCGGAGATGAAAGCAGCGAAGGTGGTGTGGAAGTTGATGGCGCCGAGTCCGAGGATGAAGACGAGAGCATGGACGGTGGTGTCGATCTCGCCAATGTGCAAGACCTCGAGAGCGAAGCCGACGACTCTGATGTGGACGAAATGGACATAGACGGCGACGAGCCCAAGCCATCAGCTGGCCTCAAGACAACTGGCTTCGACTGGGATGGTGACGCCGGCAACACCACTGCCGGCGCCAATGCCTCCGACTCGGAACCCGACACGGCCACGTCCAAAAAGCGCAAGCGCCGTAAGCCTGAAATCAAAGAAGACCTCACAGGCGATCTTGACGCCCATGGCCCGCGCAGCGCCTCCGACTTCGAACGTCAGCTTCTAGGCCAACCCAATTCAGCCGCCCTCTGGCTGCAATACATGGCCTTCCAGCTCCAGCTCGGTGACATCCCAGCCGCCCGCGCCCTTGCCGACCGCGCCTTACGCACGATCCACATCCGCGACCAAGACGAAAAAGCCACCATCTGGACCGCGCGCCTCAACCTCGAAGTCGAATACGGCTCGCCAGAAACCGTCGATGCCGTCTTCACTGAAGCCTGTCAGGTGCAGGACTCCTTGTCGATGCACCAGAAACTCGCATCCATCTACATCGATGCCGGCCGCCCGGGCGAAGCCGAGACCATCTTCGACCGCATCCTGAGCAACAAGGCCTTCCGCGCAGCCCCCGACGTGTGGCTCAACGCCGCGCACTTCTCCCTCGACACGTGCAAAGATGCGGACCGGGCGCGCGCGCTACTGCCACGGGCGCTGCGCTCGCTGCCGACGACCGAGCACAGGCCGCTGACGGCACGGTTCGCGGCGCTCGAGTTCCGGTCGCCTGCGGGCGACGCCGAGCGCGGCCGCACCGTGTTCGAGTCGCTCGTCGCCGAGTGGCCGCGTTGGAGCGGTGGCTGGGATATGTGGGTCGACCTCGAGCGGGGCCTGGTCGGACGCGCGAGCTCGGAGGCGGAGAAGGCGGATGCGCGAGGGAAGGTGAGGGCGCTGTTTGAGCGGATTGCCGGTGGAAAGATGAAGAAGCGACGTGCGCGGTTTGTGTTTAAGCGCTGGTTGGAGTTTGAGGAGGCTGAGGGGGATAAGAAGACGGTGGAGCACGTCAAGGCGCGAGCGAAGGAGTATGTCGAGGGGTTGCAGGCGAAGGGGGAAGAGGATGAGTGAGCGTGGAGATGCTGTATTCTAGCGTTTGTGTATAGGAGGGAGTCCGCCGGGGTTGGCGTGCGAAAATTGTGTGTTCTTTTTGTCCGAGTACGGGCGCTCTTTCCTTCTCTCCCTCCCTTCGCGAAATGCTCACGTCCGCCGCGTCGCGTTGGACTACTGTTGCCTCCAGCCCCACGCCTGCCTTGCGCATACACTACCATCGTGTTCACTTTGTTCATGTTCGCACTTTCTCTTTCTCTCATCATCGCCATTATCATCATCGTCAGGGCTAAGCATCACACACAAGCCAGCAGAACCAGAATGCTGAGAAGCCGTTACATCAAACACAAGGTATATCGCGATCTATCAACCTCCAAAAACCATGGCCTCCATCCCACGCACGCTGCATTTGCCAAACAAAAAAAAACTTCACCAAAGAAAGAAACACCACAAGTCCCACGCTGTGCTGTGCTGTGCTGTGCCGTGTTGAAATCCGCAGAGTACCCGCCTTCCCACGAGAACAAGGACAAATACGAGAGAACACAGTCTGTCGGCGCCCCCCAAGTCGCATGCATTAGTTGATTTTGATATCGTCGGCCCAATTTTGCCCGCCAGATCCGCCAGAAGAATGAGAGAGAGAGAGGAACCCTACGAGAGGGGAGTCCCGGGTATATCATCGTCGCTCCGCCGCCGCGCTCTGCTCCCGCGTTTCTGTGAGCGCACGGCCTCGCTCCAAGCCTGGATTGGAGAATGTCTGAAAGAAAAGGAAATAAGACGCCAGCACGACCATTCCCCATGTCAAGGCGTCAGCACTAGCCCCTCGACATCCTCATGCAAATCGTCGCCACTGTACTCCTCGACGCGCGTGTGGCCGCAGGGGTAGTGAGGCGGGCTAGCCGGCACGTCGTCGTACATGGGCGGCATCTCGTCATCCCAGCTCAGACCCATACCGGCGCGCTGGGTAATGTTGAGATGAAATTGTGTGCGCAGAACGCGAGCGGCGCCCGTGGGCGTCGCCTGATGCGGTTTCTTGTTGGGCGCCCACTCCTCGGCGATGACGAGCTCGAGGACGAGGTTGTGGGCGACTTTGTGACCCGTGGCAGGCGCGTCGATGCCGCATTGCGGCTTCGTCGACGGGTTCACGGCCGCCATGAATTCGCCTTCAATCTGGCCGGCGTCGAAGTCGGTCTTCCAGCCCTGCTTCATCTCCTCGCTGCCAATTTCGCGCGTGTGCTCGTGCGCGATGCCTTTGCCGTCGCCGCCTAGCTTGGCGCTGTGTTTGGCGCAGGCGGGAGAGATGGCGTTTTCATGCTCCTCGATGCGCCAGGTGAGTTTCTTCAGCCGCCATCGGGTTTGCGTGTCTTCGCGCTTGGTGATGATGCCGGTGATGCGGGCTTGGACTGGAAACTCGCCGATGGGGTGCACGATGTTGGGGAGCACGACGTGGAGGGAGAGATTGGTGGGAGGAAAGATGCGGACGCTGTTCTTGTCGGTGCTGGGCAATATCGCACGACTGATAATGAGCTCGCGGCGGTATTCGATTTCTTGCCCGGCGTTGGTTCGGGCGCGGATGTGGAGGCTGTAGTCGATGGTGCCCAGTGTCCCGCGGGTGGTGGCGGGGAGGTGGCCTGGGATCAGGTGGGAGAAGGGAAGCTCCGCCATACCAGCGGCGGCGCGAAAGGTTTGTGACTTGGAGAGAAAGTTCCATTCATACAAGTCGTTGATCTGGGTCAGACACTCGCGGCAGCGGTCGGCGACGGGACGCTTTGCGGTGGTCGAGCATTCCAGGAACAGCACAATGGAGTCGAGGGTGACGTCGGGGGCGGTGGGGGTGACCTGCAGACGTCCGGAGATCAGGGCGCCGGTCGACTGCTGCGGGGGCCCGATGAAGAGAGCTGGCGGGCTCTCCATGAACAGACCCAGTTTGACGGGCTTGGGGGGATGGAGCGGTGATGACGGCGTGGGCGAGGCGGTACCATCGCGGTCGGCGCGCTTCTTGTCTTTGGAAAGCGAGCGCTCCTTGTCCTTCTTGTCGCTGTGGCGCTTCAGGTGTGGCAAACCAGGGCGCTTGAAGTTGTCCATGCTGGGACGACGGAGCTCAGTGACGGCGGTGTGGGAGGCGTCTTTGGAGGTATGGAAGTGAAGACCTTCCGGCGAAGGGAGGCGCAAGTCTATACCGAAAAGCTTGGAAGGCATGCTGTTTTTCGAAGGGTGCGGGGTGGAGGTGGAGGGGCTCTCAGCCTCAGGCCGGCGGGGACGGGCTGGCCGACTGGAGGGCAACTACTTCGAGGTAGGAGGAGTAGGAGGCACACCAGGCACAGGCTCGATCAAGCCGGCGCTTCAGGAGATGGTCTTGTGCTGGTTCAAACAGCTGCGCAGGGCTCGGACGTGGAGACTCACACTGGACATGCTAACGAAGAAGGGAGACGACGATGATGGCTAACAAAGAAGACTCAGGGAGACTAACGGCGAGGCAGTCGCGAGCTTATGGGGGGCGGGCGCGGACTCGCGTCGAGAAATTCCATCTCGTAACAGCGATGAGTCGTCGCGCCCTTTGCAACAGTCGTACATGACCAAGTACGGTACACGAACGCAAACCCTCTCCGCCTGCGTGTCCGGCGTTGCGGGCCCGTGCCGACGGGATCAGATCGCAGCAAGGAAAAAATTCTGCTTGCAGCAGGTCTTCCCGGCCGCCCTCCACCGCCCTCCACCCCCACCATGAATGGACCGCCAACCGTCACGTCGCAACATGGCTCCAATGCCCGCATGCGGTACGTCGCGAAAGCCTGCTCGTGACCGCCGCTGCTTGTAACTCACGCCCTGCGCGCTCGACATCTCCGGCGCGCGCAATTCAGCGTTGGTAATACCTCGTCCAAATGACAATAATCATGTATTGGAGCTGCCACGCCTTGCCGAGTACATTCGACGTGCCCACCAATGGCAGGCGGCCGAGATCCGGGCCTCCGTCGATCACGAGTCCAGACGCTTCGGTTTGTTGGTGGTGTGCGCATCAAGGTATGTACAGTACGATCTACTGCGAGAAATACCCGTGCGAGCGAGGTATGGCAGCAGCGCGACACAGGCAAACACACCTACATCCGCACCTACGTACACCGCTGCGCACGACGGTCGACACTCCACCCAACTGCCTCAAGGCATTCCCGCTCTCGCCGCTCCGGGGTGGCCTTCCGCCAAGGCTGGAGTAGTGTCCGAACGGAGCGGTTGCGCCTGCGGTTGAGAGCCCCCGAAGTCCGCACTCCGCAGTCGGCCAGAGCCTCGTTCGATGGTGGAAACGATGGGGGCATTAACGCCCGTACCGTGCCGTTGAACCCTCGGTGTCTGCCCGAAGTACTTTGAGGTACAGTCATCGTTGAGGGTGAGTCGCTGCCCGCTGCTGCGAGCCCCGCGAGCGACGTATGTTACATGACCTTCTGGCCGAACAACGCGCGACGAGACGACGCAGCTAGCCCTCATCGACGCGCCTGGAAGCAAAATAAGAACGAGAGGAAAATGCAAAGCCATCGACGCCGGGTTCCAACTCCACGGCATCTTGGCAGTCCGCATTCGGAGCTCGCCGCCGCGCCTCACGTGGCCGCGCGCACGCCCTGCGACGCCGTTGCGGCTCGTGCGGGCACGACGGGGAGATCTGTGCGCGGAAGCGTTCCACTGAAAAAAAGCCCGCCTGGCAGCACGCGAAAGAACGAAATATCCACAGCGGGTTGATTGAGAGCGGATATCCAAGGCTTTAGTAAGTTGCCTCCAGCCGTTGCACCAGGTAGTCTCCACTGCGGTTGCGGTTGTGTCAGTTGGTGGACGACACCTCGCGCGCTTGAGTCGTTCGTTGGTTCTTCCTCACCTATTGACCCCCTCGTACCTCTTTCCCCCTTCCGCCGCTGACTTCCCCTCCTCGTACGTCCCCGGGATAGCTTCGATCCAGGCGTCTGCATCCGGGTTGCAGAAGTACGCGATGCTGTAGCGGTCAGGGTGCACGGCCGCGGCCGTCGGAGGCTGTACCACGCGATGCTTGGTCGACGCGATGGTGTCGTTGGCCCAGCGTGCGAGGAGGTCGCCGGCGTTGACCACAATGGTGTTGGCGATGGGGGTGGCGTCGACAAAGGCTCCTTCAGGGGATTGCACTTGGAGGCCGCCCGAGGCGTCTTGAAAGAGCTGCGCCAGCCGTCAGCATGGGGATGGGACTCTTCAAGCCCTGTATCGATCGGCTGAAGCAAAGGAGCCAGCAAAACAACAGTAAGAGACCCCCTTTCCTTGCCCCCCCATTTGGGGTTTCTTACCAAGGTCACACTTCCATAGTCTGAATGGGCCCCGGCGCGCACTCTCACGCCATCCCCAAAAACCTCCCTCCTAACCTCCGGATAATGCAACAACCTAAGCGTATTATCCCCCCTCCCCACCCTCCCATCAAACCACCCCTCCCCCTCCAACCCCATCAACCCCACCGCCACCGCCCTCATCATCCACACATGCACATCGCGACACCTCGCAAAGAACTCCTTCATATGCTCCCTAAACGCCACCCCCTCCGCATCCATTCCGTCCGGCCACCGATTCGGATGCTCGACCTCGTCGTCCCGCCCAATCTCCAGCGTCTCCTTGAGATCCGCGCCCTCGGCCTCCCGCACGGCCGCCACGCCCGCCGCGTCGACGATGTCGCTTACTTTCTCGCGGCCTGTCGCCACGTAGCCGCGGTTGGCGGCGGGTGTGGTCCAGGCTAGAGCGTCTTTTTGCACTTGGGGGCGCGCGAAGAAGGCGGCGGAGTGGGTGAAGGTTTGCTGCAGGAGGGCGGGGGGGATCGGATGGTGCGTGAGGTAGAGGAAGCCCGAGGTTTGGAAGGCGTGGAGGATGGACTGTGCGGTGGCAAGGCGGGTGGAGGGCGGCGTGGAGGGGCTGGTGAAGGTGGAGAAGTCGATTAGGGGGATGGATAGGGAGGGGGTCGAGACTGCGGCTGCGGGGGTAGGGGCCGCGGCGGCCATCTTTCAAGAGACGCAAGGTTGGGTGGGGAGGGGTTGTGGTGTGGTTGGGGGTTGGGTGTAATGGGCGGAGGTACGCTGCTTCTTTCGCGAAGTTGATATGAGGTTGGTTTTGTTCTGAGGTGAGGTGAGGTTTGGCGCAATTCCCTTTTTATCTTTTCCAACCATCCATATCAGCTTGATACGTAACAGCGCGCTCTGTTCGCAGTTCGCCGTGCGGGCAGAGGTGTGGTGATAAGGGTGGGGCAGAGCTGCACCTCAGTGCCAGCATGCGAGATCGAGGCGGGGCAGCAACGACTTGCTAACGACAGCTGGTCTGGGGGAGGTAGAAGAGCACTTTTGATCAGATCGAGACAAAAACCACGATTCTTTCTCGTCCATTACTTCGCATTTCCACTTCTCGCATTTCCAAAACGCTCAATCGTCAGCCTAGCCAAAATGTCGCCCGTAGTCGACGTCCACACTCACATGTACCTTCCCCGCCCCGTCCATCCACGCCACCCTCCTTAACCACCTCACCCCCAGGTACCCTCACTCTTACATGTCCCTCCTCCGCGCACGCACCCAAGTCCCCTATGTGCGCTCTTCCCCCGCCGACTCCACCGAACGCCTCATCATCCTGCCTGCCGAAGAATTCGGCTCGACCACCCATGGCCGCCCCATCGGCCCCGAATACCACGACGTGCGCGCCAAACTCGCCTTCATGGACACCCACGGCATCGACATCTCAGTACTCAGCCTGGCGAACCCGTGGCTAGACTGGCTGCCCGCGAGCGAAGCGGCAGGCGTGGCGCGTGATGTGAATGACGATGTCGAAGCGCTTTGCGAGGGGGGCGGAGGAAGGTTGTGGGCGTTTGGCACGTTGCCGCTGTCTGCATCAGGGGGGAAGTGGTGGGGGAGGTGGAGAGGTTGGCGCGGTTGGAGCATATGCGGGGTGTGGTGATGGGGACCGGAGGGTTGGGAAAGGGGTTGGATGATCCTGCGTTGGACGCGCTATGGGGCGCGGTGGAGGCGCAAGGATTGGTCGTTGTAGGTTTCTCCTTTCTCTGTGTGGGGCCTGCTGGAGCGCGGCGCTGACGCTCATTCCGGTTCCTCCACCCGCACTACGGGCTGCCGAGCGACGTGTATGGGCCTCGCGCGGCGGAGTACGGCCACGTGCTGCCGCTGGCCATGGGGTTTCCGCTCGAAACGACCATCTCTGTGACGCGGATGCTGCTGAGTGGGGTTTTTGACCGCTTCCCAAAGCTGCAAGTTTTGCTCGCGCATAGCGGAGGGACACTTCCTTTCCTCGCTGGCCGGATTGAGAGCTGCGTCGCGCATGATGCGCATCTCATGAAGGAAGGTAAGACCAAAGGCCGGAGGGACGTATGGGATGTTCTGAAGAAAAACATCCACCTTGATGCTGTGGTGTATGGCGAGGCTGGCTTGAAGGCGGCCATAGAGGTGTCCGGAGCCGACAGATTGATGTTTGGTAAGTGGCGCTCAGCGAGTACAGAGATGCCTGAAATGAGGACTGACATATCAGGAACCGATCATCCATTCTTCCCGCCTCTAGAGAAGAGCGAAGAAAAGTGGCTGAGCGTTTCAACAAATGCAAAAGCTGTCGAGTCGACGCTAGGCGACGATAACAAGACCATTGAAGCTGTCATGGGTGGTAATGCCGCTCGGGTGTTGCGTTTGGGTGGCTGAGGAAATGACGACTTCAGACATTACTACAAACAGCTTGAGCAGTGAAGTTGTGAGAAGCCAAACTTGCTGGGAAAGGCTCAAAAAAAGATAGGATGTACCCTTAGTCACACCGGGGTATAGGCTGTGAAAAGATTAGAGATCGGCCGAATAATCTTTGGGGCGAATGAATAGACTCACGTTCTTCGTCCAGTCTCGTTTTCTCCCTCCAGCTGTCGTGCACCCACGCAGAGGAGACCAGCCTGGGTATTCTCGACCGCGAGCTTATTGTTTTTCTTAACTCTTGCAGTCGGGTGCTGTCAGTTCCACCCACGACGATGTGCGTGATTGCAGATGCCTCGATGGACAGAGCAATTTCTGCGCCGGCAAACGTGAGAAGTCTGGTGATGTCGGCTGGCGCATTGTCGCAGTAGACCTTGACACCCGTGAACATCCAGCCTGGCATGTTGTCAAGCTGATTGCCATGATCATTCAGCTGTTCCAAAAAAGCAGATGACTTCGCACCGCCTCCCAGCTTCGACGGCATCTTCTTGAAGATAGCCAGCAACTCATCAGATGTGACATCCTTCGCATAGCTATCGCCATACTCGTCCAAATTCTGGTCAAACTTTCCAGCATCCTGCTCCGTGGTGAAGAACAGGTGGTGCGGCTCCAGCGGCAACAGAAAGCTGGGCTTGCCCACATCGAGCTCACCCTGCTTGACGCATTCCAACAGCCAATTGGGACGAATCAAATTCCTCAGGCCTTTCTTCTGAAGCGAGGCAACCTTTACCACATTGCGTTCGGCAATGAGGATGGTCTCTGGGTGCTTATCCGAGGCGACCGCGTTGCCGCCATTGGCCGTCACCAGCTGCTCCAGCTCGGCTTTACTCTTCTTTATGGGCTTCTGCGCATCTGTCATGATGTGGAAGTTTATGCCTTGGAAGACTTTGGTGGCTGGCCCGTTGTAAGGCGTCTTGATTGTCATATTTTCCCGCCCCTGAATGACGATTTCACGCTTCCGTTTGGTCGTCTTGCCCTTGCGCCTTGCATCGTCCACTTTAAACTGCTTCTCCTCTCGCTCGTTCTCGACCTGCGCTTTCAACGTGTGGAACTCGGAGAACGTAAGCGCGGACTTCCAGTCTTTGTCGTCTCTGAGTTTTTTGAATCGAGGAAAGCGGAGCGTCAACCCTGTCCTGAATTGGTCTGTTGATACGACTGAGCCAGCTTTCACCGACAAGACTACGGAGTCTTCAGGTCTGATCCAAACGTCGGGCTTTTCAAACTGCCGCTGACCGCCAGCCAGTTCGATGTACTCTGTGGGCGGGCGGCTCATGTCCCAATCTATCCACTTCCCGTCGGTGCGATGCCTGATCGCGGCATAATCGAGAGCGGTGAAGCCGCCGCCGACTTTGAAGAACGACTGGCATTTCTGTGGATTGCCTCCCTGGCTGGCGTTGGATTCATCGGCTCGAAGACCACACATGAAGCTGCTCAGCATGCCTCCTCGTTTTCCCGAACCGTAGTATCCTCCGACCACGACGCAGTCCAACGCTTCACCAAATTCTGTCATGTACTCTGGCTTAACTTTGATCCAGTCGTCGTTCCTCTCGTTGAGACGATACTCAGAGCGAGGGTTCTTGATCACGAGGCCCTCGGTTGATGCAGCCACCACTTTACGCAGAAGAACGTCAATCTCTGATTTCTGTCGAGCTTCGGTGTACTCATGGAGTTCAAATCGCCGGTGAATGCTGGTTACGCTAGCTGTGAGCGCTTCGCGACGCTTGCGAAGCGTGTATCGAGTCAGGTCGACATCATTCAGGTACAAGCAATCGAAGACGCGGAAAAGCGGCCTGTGGCCAGCGGCATAGGGGTTCTGTTGCTCAGACAAGGCAGCCGTTTTCAAGGTGCCAAAGGCCACTTGTTTGTCCTCGTTAGGGTCCCAAGTGACCATCTCCCCGTCTAGAATGATGTTGCACACTCCTTCATTGAAAGCTTCCTTGAGGTGGCGTGTCATCGCTCCGTTCTCATCTTTGAATCCATTGCCGTAGAGATAGGTGTAGTCTTTCGCCTTGCGTGACCAGAAAGCAAATCGTTTTCCACCAGGTATCTCGTCGTCATCGACCATGTGAATCTGCATGCGCTCGCCGTCGAGCTTCTCCTCAATCCAGAAAGTTGGGTCCTCTTCAGTCAAGCCCATTCTGGACACCGTGTACTCCATTGACTTCATCTGGAAAGCAGCAAGCTGAGGTTGAAAGCACTGCATGAGGTTGATTCCACGCTGCTCTCCCTCAAGCCTCACCTCTTTGTCGGATAGCTCCCAGCAGACCCGCTTCAGACTACTTGAAATGTTGAAGAGGTTTTCTGCGTCGGGATGCCAGATGTCAAAGAAGGTTTTCTCGGTCGCGCCGACTTTCATCTGTCGCAGGATCATGCGGATCAGCCACGTCAATTCCTCGGCATTCATGCGGTTGTAGAACTCTTCGATGATCGGTATCTGATTTGACTCCTTCTGCGCAATCGATAATCGATCAAGAAGCTGGTTGACCTCTGCGATGGTCATGTCTCCAGGCGATGTTCGCATTGCACGCTTGCTGATTACTTCGAAGCACCTGCCAGCAAAATCGCCGGCCATGGCGCTGGATGACTTGACACCAGGAAGCTTCCAGTGCAGTAGGTTGTACCCATCTTCGGAGTTTTTGTCAATCTTCATGATTCGAACGAACAACTTGCCGAGCGTAAGCTCCTTCAGGCCATACATCGCCCGGTCTCGATCCTTCTCGGGGACAATGAGACGAAAGGCGGGATAGATGTCGTTGCCTGTTTCCTTGCGCCATCGTGAGATGAAACGATCAATGATTTGGCGCCTGATTTCGTTCGGCGAGTTGCCGGGCCCATTAGGTCCTGTCTTTTTTCTCGCCGCTACTGGTCCCGTGGGTTTCTTCTTGTTCTCGTTTAGCGGGTTGAACAGGGTGAGGAAGAGCTCGCGGAAGGGTAGTGTCTTGGAGTGGTTGACAGGCTTATTTGGCACGATGTCATGGCCATACATCATGCGATCCTCCTCGACCGCGTCTTGGTCGCGCTTGTCCATCTCTGCGGGCTTGTTCGGGGTCTGCTTCAAGTTCTCCGGAATCCCGCTCTCGCCGCTGAAGGCAACGATGGCGCTTCGCCTCTTCTTGCCCTCGGGTGAAGCTGAATCAAGGGCTGTGTAACACGTGCGCTTGTATGCCCTCGGCTATTCATGCTATTCCCATCGACGACGTGCGTTGTTTCTGTTCGTGACTTTCTCTTCGTGTGAACCAAGACCGCTGATACGTCGACTGGAATATGCAGGCGTTGTGACGGATGGATAATGGTGTGTGAGACACGCTGGATTGGAGACTGCTACGGATATGCCAGGAGCCTTGGCAAACGCCGTCACGTGCAGTGCGAAGTCTGCTTGAACACGAAGAAACAAACAGAGGTTGCGTTGTGGTTGCTGGCTGCTTCTTGTCCTTCCTACACGGTCACTCAGTCTTCATTCATTCGCTAGCAGCTGAATTGGCCTGCTGATTGATGAGGTATATACGGAGGCACGCCCCATATTCTTGTAGACAGACTCTCAATCAACTCATTTCACCAACAACTATAAGTTGCGACAACAGGCGTATACAACAGCTCAATGACCTGTTTATCCATGGTATCGATCAGCCGCATCAAAATCTCGACGCGCAAAAGAACGCCGGTGCCGACGTCCAGCCATTAACTGCCAGAGGAGCGGACGCTGACGTGGAGATGGGCAGGGGCGAACTGAGTGAGACCTGCACCGAAGTAGAGGACCATTTCATAATGAGAAAGGGCGTAGATGCGTCCCGCTAATAACTCGACGCGCAAGTGAACGCCGGTGCCCGCGTGCAGCCATGCACCGTCACAGCAGCGGACACTAACCTGGAGATGGAAGACGACGAGTCAGAAGAGACCAGCCTCGAAGCGCGCGAGTTCTGCGCCAAAATCGGGCCTTTCTCGTTCATCACGCGGTTTGGCCCCTGAGCGGCCGCTCCCGCGACGCCGCACCATAAATTCTCGAAACATTCCTCCATCCTCAACCTTCTTCTCTCTCCAACACACCCACGACACACGACCGCGTCCGCGGCCACCGTACGTTGTTTTATCGTCTTCCGCTGATCCCACGGCCGTCTCTCAAGCGCGGTCGTTGGGATAAAGCCCCAAGGCGCCGGGGCGCCATCGTCCTCGCGCTCTTCGCCTGCGTGATTCCCTCCACTCGATTCCGCAGCCTTCTCCTCTCTCGTCCCCACTCCCTCCCACCGGAAGTCTTCATCGGCTTTCGTGTTTTGTTTTTTTTAATGCACCTTCGGGCTTGCACGTGTTGAGCCTAACCAGCTCTCCCACGCAAAAAAATGTCTAGCAGCGCGCAAGACGACCGGTCGTCTTTCCAGGCCAAAAGCAGTACCTTCGGGCCCACACGTGTCGAGCCTAAACAGCTCCTCTATACACAAAAAAAGACAAAGCTTATGCTGACTCAAGTTCTCGAGGCTCCAAAAGACGTTGGCGCCGGCGCCCAGCCGTGAACCGCCAGAGCAGCGGACACTGACGTGAAGATGGACGATGATAAGTCGGGGGTGGGCCCTGAAGCGCACGAGGTCTACGTCAAGCATGGGCAGATGAGGCAGACCGATAACTCGCTGAAGCGGAACAGGTCGCATTCTTCGCCATCGAAGACACCCCCAACGATGTTCGGTTCACGGAGATGGGTGCCGACAGGCACTGCCTGCCTGAGGGCGTTTACTTGCACCGCCGCTACGACGGGTCCGACAGGCCTAAGCTTCCCGGATTTGTCAAAGGCGCCGATGGACGTCGTCTCGACACACGTTCAGCCTGTGCGATGATCGTCTCCGGCAGAAAGGGTGCCGCCAATGCACAAGAAGGCCAGGCAGTGTATGGTTCCGAGGAGACAGCACTTGCCAAAAAACAGCAAGCCCCCAAAAGCCCTGGCTGAAGTGGAGCACCTTGCAGAACTCGCAGCACCCTGCGCTGATCGCTGAAATCGAGTCGGCCGACGGCTCCCTGGTCGGGCTGCACTGGTTCAGCAACGCCATCTCGTGGAAGGACGAGGACAGGAAGCCGCATCTCGAGTTTGCCGCCACCGAGAGAGGCAATCATGGCTTCGACGGGAGCTCGGCACGACTGGGCGCCGAGTATGATGCTGGTAAGCAATATCGCACCGCCTTCGGGTCGCGTGGAAGTGACTACATCATCGTCGCGGACATGGCATTCAACGATGTGGCGGAGATCGATCGTGCCTATGCCAAGGGCACCCCACAGCTGGACGGTGGCAGCGCCTGATCGCAGAGGCTCGCCGGGGTCTCAACATCACGCTGCTCCGTCAGTCTGGCTCGGCCAAGTTCGAGAGGAACACCACACTCGCCAAGTGGTTGCTCCGGTCCGTCTGGGTGTGCAACGCCTTTGGATAGGGTTGGGCCTAACGCATGCAGCAGCCTCATCTCGACTTCGAATCCCCCGATGTTTTCTTGGAGGATCCGAAAGTGTCCCACCATGGCGCCGCAATGAGCTGACAAAGATATGCAGCATCTGGTAGGAGCTTGGCAGCTTCTACCTCCAGCATGTGGTGCAGGTTGTCTTCTCCACCAACAGTCTCGCCGGCCCACCCAGCGCTGGTACAAAGCTTCGAGCACAAGGCACTCATCTTGGACGAGGTAGCAGTGACGACCATCCCGGACATCGCGGCGTGCCTCGGCGCATACCTTACATCGGGACTGTCGAGCACGTCACACTCCGCGGCGATCACAAACAGATGCGTCGGGTCGTGCAGTCCAAGGGCGCAAAAGAGGTCACGGCCATAATTGAGCAATCGCCTTTCGGTTTGGCCCTAGAGCCTCATCAGGCGAGTGGGAGAGGGCAGGGAGACAACCTGGCTTAACAGGCCGGCTTCAAGAGGTCCTGGCGGGGAGCCAGTGCTCAGGCGGCAGCACAAGGAGGCAACTGGTAGCGAGCTCCTGGGAAAACGCGTCAATGTTGTTATATAATTAGATAGTCGTGTCTCATCAGTCGCCGCCCACATGTTTTCTGACAGTTGTTCCCGTCTGAACGAAGCTAGGAGGTAGAATTCGTATTTCCTGTCATCGCCGTGCATTGGCCACACAACACTCGCTTAGGTTGCCCGGCGGAACACCTAGCTTCCCAGGCTCGCCAGGTTGACGACACGCTGGCGAGGCGGTGCACCTCATCCGAGAGAACAAGGAACGACTACTATGTGACACTCTCGATCCTTCTTACCGCCCTCGTGCTTGCCATGATCATCCGGCAAACCCCCAGGCACCCCATGCGCTCATGTCAGCGCCGCGGACGAATTCTCGCGCCTCCTCCAGCGCCGAACAGGCGAATCAACATTCCGCACTCCTGGGAGCTGCAACGGCATTTGGACGCCCACCACCTCGTCCGAGTACGCCTAACAAGGGCTTTTCCGGTAACAATGCGGCCTTAGCCGCAGCGACGACGGTGGGCGGTGGGAGCAGACCACCTAGCCCTCAGCGCACGGGCACGAGGTCTCCATTGCCAACCTCACGGGCGCCCTCGCCAAGTCCGAGTTTGCAAAGCGTCAGGAGCGCAGTGAAGAGCTACGAGAACGCAAGAGTCGGGCAACGTCAAGATGTGGGCAGCCTGCACATGCCGGCCCGCAGTCAGCACTCGAAATCTCCGTCGCAACAAGCTGCAGCCCTCGCAGCAGCTCGAAACCCTCCGAAAGCTGTTTCCTCTCTGGCGATAACGAAAGACGCCAACAAGAAGCCTGCAGTCGCTCCAAAACCTAGACAGCTATCGGTTCGCCGGAAGAGGTCGGACGAGGGGGAAAGAGAAGGGCAAGAGAATGTCGTTCACACCCCTAATGCCACAGCACTGGACATCAATTCGGAGGAATCTACAAGTCGCCCACGACCCGCTGGCAAGAAGCCTGATCCAATTGTGATCAAGCCAAGGGCGGACCTCCCTCTGAAGTCCCCCACCCCCCTCCGAACGCCCAGTGGAATAACAGAACTTTTCCGGATGGAGCTCAAGGAGGACAGTCGCTCGCCAGAGAGGCCAGTCTTGTCCAAGGTGCCACGACAGGCTTCACCTGATAATGCACACTCATCAAGCGAGTCATACGCCTCTGCGTCAGAGAGCGTAGTCGCTCCTGTGTCGCCCGTCCGTGGCAAGGCGCCGGATCGCATGATGGATGATACACCGGCGTCGGAAAGGCCCCCCAGAGTTTTGCCACAGCCACCACAGCCGCACTCGAATGCCCGGCCGATTTCTGTCCCCGAATCTACACTACGTAGCACGAGCTCTCCGCCAGATCATTTCTCCCCTTCGTCGGCCTCCGCAAGATCGATTACCGCACAATATCGCTATCTCAATCCGCGAAAGCTCACTCCTTCCATGACTGGTGACCAGTTGGCGAACGCAATGGTGGCGTCGAGCCTAGCATCCTCACGCAGACCATCGCCCCAAGCCGTACCACCTCCACCCGCGCCTCCCCCTCGAAGACAGAGGCCTCATGGGCTCTCATTCTCGCGAACTCCTAGTCCGAGCAAAGGAATGAAGCACACGCTTCGCAAAGAGGAGAGCTCTTCGTCCGAAAGCGAGAACAGCCTTCACCCGTACCGAAAGCACAAAAAGAAACGCCATCTCCGAAAGCATCCCAACAAGCATAACGAAGGCGAACGGAAGCGCTGGCGCGACGCCGTCACCGACCGCGAGCGGAAGCGGTACGAAGGACTATGGGCGTCCAACAGGGGCATCTACGTGTCGCTGACGGCGGATGAGGAAGCGCAGCTGCGGCGCGACTCCCCCGTAGAGCCAAGCGCGGGCACTCGGGCAAAGATGAACGCGCAGGTATCCAACATAGTTGCGCGCGAAATATGGAGCCGCTCGAGGTTGGCAAACTCGACATTACAGGTCATCTGGGATCTCGTCGACCAGGATCAAGTTGGTCGGCTGAGCCGGGAGGAGTTTGTTGTGGGACTGTGGCTGATAGATCAGAGGTTGAAGGGTCGCAAGCTGCCAGTGCAGGTCTCCGAGTCGGTCTGGGCGAGCGTGCGGTCTCTGGATGGAATCAAAATAAAAAAGTGACGAGGTGCTGTTCCTTAGGTTTTGCGTAGATACCCTTGTCGCGTCGGGATTGATAGCCCGTTCATTCGAGCTAGTCAGCTTCTGTCTATTTGAATCAATCCAACCAACTCAAGAAGCTGTGAGCAGAAAACTGCGACTAAAAGAGCGCGAGCAGAAGAGTTGAAGGTGAACATGAATGTTTCTCAGCCAGTGACTATGTATAGAAACACGATAGTGCGTCATGACTCCAGGCTTCAACCGCACTACATCCATGGATACTACCGCTGTGCTTTGCGCACCTAGGCTCTCTAGGTCAGCATCCAAACGGCGGATCTACTAGCTTCGCTGACGAAGAACGGAAGCATCCGAATCACCGTCCCCCTTGGAGCCCCTGCCTTACGTGCGCGCATCCTTCCCATCGAGCTCCCCAGTCTCGGCCCTCTACCTCGCCTGCGCGCATCTCCCCGAGCGAGCCCATCGAGCCCATGTACTCGCGATGGACACGACGGCCGAAGCTCCCGGCCAGAACCCCAACTCTTACTTGATCAACAAGATCCCTCGCGATGTACAATTCACCTCGCCAGTCAGCCTCGCCCCCATGGCCGCCGGCACCGCGGTGCCCACGCCCCCCCTCAACATCGTAGCTCTCATTGTGAGCTACCTGGACGATGCCGCAGACCTGGCTCGCGTAACTCGCACATGTCGTCTCCTCCACTACATGGCGCTGCCTCATCTCTATTCACAGGTCTCCCTCCACTCGTACCCCGAGATGCGCTACATCAACGGACGGCCTGAGGGCTACGGGAGCGGGAGCCCCTTCACCATGGCGCTGAACGGACTAGTGACCAAGACATACGCGAGCCTGGTGGGCGAATTCCGCATCTGGGGGCAGTGGCGGGAGCTCGGCGTGGAGGACTTCGCGCTCGGCCGCGTCCCGGACAGCAGTATGATGCTCAACACGCTCGTACGCGCGGCGATCGACAAGATGGGCAGTCTGCGCCGGTTTTCATGGGAGCTGGACAGCAAGCCGCTCAGGACGCTGTACCAGGGGCTGGCCGCGCGGGATACGCTCACGCGGTTGACTATCAGATTTCCCTCCTCGCGCGTCCCGCGCCCGCGCGTCCTGATTTCGCCGATCCCCAACCTGCGCGCCTTCAAGGCCCTCGACATCGACCCGCTGTGCTATCCCGACGATATGAGCCTCTTGCTCTTCCAGTCGCGCAAGCTGCAAGACTTGCGCTTGCACTTCTCCCCCCGCATGAGACGCGAAGCGGAGCCTTCGCTCAGCTTGGAATCCCTCTTCGGTAGATCCATTTCCAACAACTACAAGCTGAAAGTTAAACATTTTGCCATGCATCACTATTTCGGCCCAAATTCGCACGGAATGGATCAGTTTCTCGATCACAACACGTGCCAGTCCTGCACGTTTTTAGACACGTTCGGCGGTTCGCATGGCAGCAGCAAGAACGTGTTCCTAGACGATACGTGGAAAGTTCTACCGGAGAATTTACAGACGAGCTTCAAACATGTGCGCGTTAACGAAACCGCGTCGCAGCACGTTTCCATCATCTCCAAGTCGTCTGGGATGGAGTCGTGCGTCTTTGTCGGCGCCAAGACGACGCCACCGCGGGGAGGCGATATGCCGGGCAGCGGCAGAGCGGAGCCTAGGGATGGGAGCTTGGGTCCTGTTACGCCTGGAGAGACACCACCAAGACACGATACCATGGTCCTTGGGCGGGAGTATTTGTTTGCTCTAACGCGTCACCACGGTGCGAGCCTCAAGGTCCTCCTCCTCTCAGACCAGTGGGCGTTCTTGCAACCGGACCTCAACGACCTCACGCATTACTGCAAGAACCTCGAGCAGCTAGGCATTGGGCTAGGCTGCTTCGACTCGCTGATCTGGCAGCTCCTGCTCGTGTTTTTGCCAAAGATGCACACCTTGCGCATCCTGCAGAACGACACGTTGCAAAACTATCTCAACTCCGTCGGCCTCGAAACACTGCTCGACAGGGTCTCGTACGATTCGCAGACGTGTCCGCAGCTCCGCTGGCTGGGCATTGGGGACCGAGTGTTCAAGGTAGGCGGGTACGCGCAAAGCTGGCAGGACGATGGATCGTCGATGCTACGACGGGAACTGGTTGAGGGCAACTGGGAGGAACAAGGGCAGATCGAGCTTTGGAAGCTGGATGTTCTGGATATTGACGCAGACCCGATCGCGGCTGATGGCATTTGAGAATGGTGCACGGAACAGAGTTTTTTGAAGGGCTGATGAACGTGATGCTGCGGGGTTTGCCTGGTACAAGGGCTTGAACGCCAGCGGCGATAACTCTATTCGATTATCAGGGGCTGCTCGAGATCCACGGCCATCTTCGACCAGCGCGACACCTTCACCCTCCCGTCCGAGATAACAGCCAGCAGATGCTTCTCCGGGCGATTCAACACCTCGATGTCCTCCAGCGGGTTCGAGTTCAGTATCAACAAGTCCGCTAGGTATCCTTCCTTAATACGCCCCAGCCGATCCTCTTGCCTCAGCATTTTTGCTGAGTTGACCGTGGCGCTCTGCAATATTTTCAGTGGACTAAGCCCAGCCTGCTTCCGCAGCATGAATTCCGCCGTCTGCTTCGCCTGCAGTGGCCCTAGCAGGTCGGTCCCATAGCACATCGTCACGCCCGCCGCCTCGGCGATCTGAATTGACTGGACTCCCGCTTCAAGCACCTGCAGGTTCTTCGCGGCGATGTCGGGTTCTTTGCCCAGGAACGACGCGAATTCCGGCGACGCCATGGCCTGATACGTGACCAGCGTCGGCGTGAGGAAAGCGCCTTTGGCCGCCATTAGCTGCGCCGTCTCTTGGTCAATCAGATTCCCGTGCTCGATCCCCATCACGCCATTCGACACCGCGTTCCGAATGGCCTCTGCCGTATACGCGTGAGCCGTCACGTAAGTCCCCGCATTGCTCGCTGTTTGCGAAAAGGCGCGGATTTCGTCCGCCGTGTACTGTGAACTCATCAACCGATCTGTTTGCGATACGACACCGCCCGAGACCATTATCTTAATGAAGTCCGCCCCTTTTCGAAGTTCCTCACGGGCAGCGTGCAGACACTGGTCCCTTCCATCGGCAACCCGGCCTAGTCCCTTCACATTCCCACCACAACACGCATACTCGGCCTCACGCGCCCCGCGCAAATCCCCGTGCCCGCCCGTCTGCGAAATTCCGTGTCCGGCAATGAATAGGCGCGGTCCGGGGCTCACACCTTCCGCCAACGCTTCCCTCAGAGCGCCTCCCGCGCCCCCGCAATCTCTCACACTAGTGAACCCTCGCCCCAGCATGCGCTGCGCCAACCAGGTCTGCCGCAGCAAACTCGTCTCGGCGTCCTGCGAAAGCGTGTCGCGCAATCCCGTCTCTCCCGGCGGCGTCGCGAGGTGCACATGGCAGTCAATCAGGCCCGGGATCACGAATTTTCCCTCGAGGTTGACGACTATGGTGTTGTCCGCTTGCGTCCAGGCGAGGACTTCGTCCGGGTTGGGCGCGGCGTTGAGTTTGGTCATATGGCGGATATATCCGTCGGCGAGATCGAGGCTGACGTGATGGTGAACGCTGCCGTCCTTGGGGTCGAGCAATGTCGCGTTGACGAGGCGATAGCGGCGACGAGGGCGCGCGGTCCAGGGTTTGATGGCGTGATGGACGGGGGGCGAAGGAGCTGTGGAGGGCGCCATTCGATCGACTTCCATTGTGTTGGACATCCTGGCGAGCCGCCCACTGGCGAGATTTAATGCAGTTGTTTGTAGCGGTGGTATAGTAGTCGCTTAACAGTGCATCGACCCTTAATCGCGTCGCCTGTTTACTGTGCCGCGCACGTAACGAGCAGGCCTATCGCGCGCCAATTCCAGATGCTCTCGGCCCGTCTATGCACAACAGTGTTCGAGAGCGTGCGCTTGAATGCCGAACAAGTCGGGTGATGTTGGAAGCCCGCCAAGCTTTCTACGTCGTTTCATATCTATGGAGATGCCTAAGGCACTCAGTCCTAATGCGGGGCACTGCGGGAGCGGCCAGGCTGCGCTTGCCAGGCGGAAGTCACCTTTCTCTCACTTCTCTCACTTCACATCACCGATATTCTCACTTCATTGACTCACATTCGCTGAACTGCATTGCGGCCGTCTTCATTTCACTCTCTATCACTCCTCATCACATCATGGCCACAGACGAGCAGACCAAACCGAAGTTCGACTGGGCGGACGATGTTGAAAGTGATCCCACTGCGAGCAAGAAAGATGAGACTAAGCAAGAGGAGGCCAAGCAACCTGAGAAGCAGCCTGCCGTCTCAGGGGACGGTGCAGGTCAAATGATGAACGGGTCAAGTGGGCTTGACGAGCCCGAATTCGACGTCAACGTGAAGCTGGCCGACCTCCAAGAAGACCCGAACAACCCGCTATTCTCCGTCAAATCGTTTGATGAGCTGCAACTGTAAGCTGCTGACGACAATAAGACCCAACTTCGAGAGAAAGCACGCTGACAATCTCTTTCAGCCGCGAAGAACTATTAAATGGATTGTCTATGATGGAATTTCGCAAGCCCTCCAAGATTCAAGAGCGCGCCCTGCCTCTGCTCCTCAAGAACCCGCCTCAGAACCTCATCGGCCAGTCGCAATCCGGCACTGGCAAGACTGCTGCCTTTGTGCTCAACATGCTCACCCGCATCGACCTCAACAACGATGAACCACAAGCACTAGTGCTGGCACCCACTAGAGAGCTTGCAAGACAAATCAGGAGCGTGTGCGAGAACGTCGGTGCTTTCATGGCAGGCAAGGGTTTAGTCGTCGCGGAAGCCATCCCAAACCCAGCAACTCGTGGACAGCAGCTCAAAGGGCAGATTGTCTGCGGCACACCCGGCACTACAATGGACATGATCAAGAGGAGGCAGCTGAATTCCAGGGGCATCAAGGTCCTCACGCTCGACGAGGCGGACAACATGCTTGCGTTCGACGGCATGGGCGACCAATGCAAACGCTGCAAGAACCTCCTCCCCAAGGACGTCCAAGTGGTCCTCTTTTCCGCCACATTCCCCGAAGAGGTTCTCAAGTTCGCCAGCATTTTCGCGCCCAAATCCAATCAGATCACGCTGGAGGTTGAGAAACTCACGGTCAAGGGCATCAAGCAGATGTACCTCGACTGCAACTCCGACAACGACAAGTACAACGCTCTTGTCAAATTCTACGGCCTCATGACTGTTGCATCCTCCATCATCTTCGTCAAACGCCGAGACAGTGCAGCTGAGATTGAGCGTCGCATGGTCGCTGAGGGTCATCAGGTCGCCTCCCTCACGGGCGCCCTAGAGGGTTCGGCGCGGGACGAGGTCTTCAGGCGCTTCCGCGACGGGGAGGCGAAGGTCCTCATCACCACCAACGTCCTCTCGCGCGGAATCGACGTTAAGACCGTCACGATGGTGATCAACTACGATGTGCCAGAGACGCAAGCCGGCGGCCCTGACTTCGAGACGTACCTCCACAGGATCGGGAGGACTGGGCGATTTGGAAAGACCGGGGCAGCCTTGACGTTGGTGTCGGATCGGAAAAGCTGGACGATGCTCATGGAGATTTGTAAGCACTTCGGCGTGGAGCCGCTCAAGCTGTCGACGGAGGGAGAGCATGACTGGGACAACGTGGAGAAGATGTTGAAGCAGGTCATGAAGATCTCCAAGTCGAAGATCAAGGAGGATGAGGAGGTGCACTTCACATAGCGGCCTCGGCGTTTGTGTTCTTTCTCCTTCGGATAGCTTTAGATGATGATACCCACGCAGGGACGCAAAGGGATGGAAGGGGGGGATAATCGCCGCGAAGATGCGGCTTGCTAGTCTCGATCCAGTCTCAACTTTCTTCGAAGTCCTTCACATGTGACTTGGTTGGCCGATCGTGCGCTCGTGAATATTGATTGTGGTGGACGTGTCTTGACGGCATTAAGATGCTCTTGCAATGTGGAGGCGTTGTCAAGTTTCTTGGTCGTCTCCTGCAGCAGTGCGCAAATGTGCCTGATCTCGTCGGCTTGCGTGGCACAGCGCTGGCTGGATGTGGGTTTGCTGACGGCGATTTCGAGCTCAGCGATCCTTCAAGCTGCTCTTTTTGCTCTTCGTACTCCCCGTCCTGGGCCATCGGATTGTCATGAGCCATGTGGAAAAAGTTTTGTATGAAATTAGCATTCTCGAGCTCTCTTTTGGTCCGCAAGCCCTTCTTCTTGCTCAAGACAATGAGGCCTTGAGGTTCAGTTGAGAGGCCATCATCTCGAGAGAAGCGTGTTGATGACGAGGTCCATGGTTGCGAGACCGATGCTGTATGTAGAGTGGTCGTAGGAGATTATTTGGCGTTGAAATGGGAGGAACTGTTGTGGAGGGCCGAGGCAGGTGCGTTACAACTCGCAATTGCGTACCTCCCACCACCGCACTTGCTCTATAAGACGACTCCTTCGCTCCTCAAATTCTCCAACATCTCACGAAGTGCCTGTGCTGAGTCGTGACTTGTGTATGAGATGATGCGAGGAGATGGAGCTGTTCCGGAAGACGGCTAAACGCTTTGCGAGCAGCGATCTCGCTCGAGAGCGGCCATGCAAACATCCCGACTTTCTATTCGGCCGTTCAATCATATCTCATCTCTCTCCCCATCACTTCCCCACCGTCAAGTACAACCTATCCCCAATATCGCCAATCCCCGGCTTGATCATTCCCCTCTCATCCGTTCCAGCATCAACCCCACCAACCCAAATCTCCAAACCCTCGGGCCAGCTCTCCGCCGCACGCCTCACACCCTCCACGCTCCCCAGCACAGCAACAGCGATAATCCGGCCGACACCCCAGTCCCGCAACGTCTCCACCGCCGCGCACAGCGTGCTCCCGGTCGCAATGATGGGATCCACAACGATGGCCAAGTCGGCAACGGCGCTGCTGTCGCCCGCTTTGTGGTAGGGGAGGTTGTTGTAGTACTCGACGGGCTGGAGCGTGGATTTCTCGCGGTACATGCCTAGGTGGTGTATGGAGACAGGTTCGGGGAGGACGGCGGCGAGGGCATCGACCATGCTGAGGCCGGAGCGAAGGATGGGGACAAGGCTGATTTTGGAGGGCGTGATGGTCGTTGTTTGGTACTCGTAGCCGAGGGGGGAGGTGTCCTAGATGTGGTGGGTGGGCTTATCAGTCGGGGTTGGTTCGGGGGCCCTGGACGGTGCTTGTCAGCCGCGGGACGGCTGAGGTGAGCGGGGGCAGGGAGCTTACGGTGCCGGACTCGGTCGTTGAAAGGCCGCTGGCGGTCGCTGAGCAGCCGAGGAGTGTGGAGATCTGGTGGACGAGGGACTTTGTCTCTTTGGCGTCGGTGGATTTGGAGCGGAGTTGGCTGAGCTTCGCTTGCACGCAGGGGTGCTTGGAGACGTGGACGTTTGGCGGTAATGAGGAGGCCATGGTGATGTGTATGGTTGAAGTCGAGATCGTGGAAAGGAGGAAGAAAAGAAGAGAGATGCTTCTCTTTGTTGTTTGCTCCACGCTGGCTCGCATGTGATTGTCGGCCCTGTCGGACTGATAGGGCACCGGGAGCACCCGTGGGCCGAAACCTTAAGATCGATAAGCCTCGGGAGCTTTTTTTGACACATCGACCTCCTTCGACCGCCGACGACCGTTGAAACGGCGAAACGGTGACGAACAAGATGAGGGCCCCCTGATAAGTACAGTAGTGGCGGCCACGCCCTCAGAGACTCGGGAAACATCGAGTCTTTAGCAGCATGCGTGCAAAACAAAGACGTGCGCAACAGACCGGATCGACAAGATGTCGCGAACCATTGAAGAGAGCGGCCAAGCCGCGTCTGACAGAACGAGCTGGACCGGCAGACGCGAGGGCCACTACGGCGCGCAGCGATCGCGACCTAACAGCACTGGAAGCAGACTCACTGGCGGTTCAGGCATTGCCCCGCCAAACTACCAGGAGCCGGACGACTACAATCTCTTGGGCGGCCAAGCTGAACCCATCCCTGTAGATGCTGGGACCGGGGGTCAGCCGGACTTAGAGCAGTCCCTGGGGCGGCCTGGGAGCCGAGCGAGCTCCTACGCACGCGATGAGATGTATCAGCAAGGTAATTTTCGTTCTGATGGGACGTACGAGCTGTCAGAAGTGTCCGCTCCTCCGCCCGCAACGGACGATGCTGGCCGGGATCGTAGACAACAACATCTGAGGGATACCAATGACACGCATGGAGGTTCCTCTGGAGGTTCGCATGCGACCGGACAGAAGAAGTCAGGCGACTACGTTCGACGGCGGGGACAGCCACCGCCTGTCTCTCATGCATTGACTGAGCTCTACACGGTCTCCTACTTGATATTCTTCTCGATACTCGGAACATTGGCTAGACTCGGGGTGCAATGGCTCACGTTCTTCCCCGGCGCCCCGATCGTCACGCCCGTCATTTGGGCCAACTTTGGCGGATCGTTCATCATGGGGTTTCTGGCTGAGGATCAGGGGCTATTCCGAGATGGCTCTGCAGCCTCAAGAAAGGACCACAACGACCCCGCCGCGAAAGCCGAAGCCCGCGGCGGGATGAGCATGACCAAGCGGAAGAAAACCATACCTTTATACATCGGACTCGCAACCGGCTTCTGCGGAAGCTTCACCTCCTTCTCGTCATTCGCGCGCGACATCTTCCTCGCCCTCTCCAACAACCTCCCCACCCCAGTCGACCACCCATACCCCAATACACCAGCCCCATCAACAACCTCAACTCTCCCCCGCAACGGCGGCTACGCCTTCGAAGCCCTCCTCCACATCATCATCGCGACCCTCGCCCTGTCCCTCGGCGCTCTCATAACCGGCGCCCAGCTCGCCACCTTCCTCAACTCTGCCACGCCCACCCTCCCGCAGAACTTCATCCGCAGAATCCTCGACCGCATAGTCGTCGTCCTTGCCTTCGGCAGCTGGCTCGGCGCCATCCTCCTCACCATTCTCCCCCCTGACCGCCCCTCAGGCCCCGCCTCGCGCGGCTCCTGGGCGAACGAAACCTGGCGCGGCCAGGCGCTGTTCGCGCTGGTCTTCGCGCCGCCGGGGTGTCTGCTACGCTTCTACTCTGCGCGCATGCTGAACGGACTAGTACCCTCGTTTCCCCTCGGCACGTTCGCGGCCAACATGCTCGGCACGGCTCTGCTGGGCATGTGCTTCGACATTCAGCACGTGGGCGTCGGGGTCATGGGAATGGCGGGCGGTGGGCGGACGGGGTGCCAGGTGCTGCAGGGTGTCATGGATGGGTTTTGCGGGTGCTTGACAACGGTGAGCACATGGGTGGCAGAGATCAATGGGCTGAAGAGGAGGCATGGCTGGATATACGCGGCTACGAGTGTGATTGTGGCATTCTGCTTGCTGGTCGTGATCATGGGAAGTGTGCGCTGGAGCGTCGGGTTCTCTGCGCCGGCCTGCAACACGGGATACCCAGACAAGATAAACGGCTAACCACAGGCGCCCGCCCAACTCGACTCAGAGATTGCTACAACTCTTCACCGCGCCGACATGCTCCAGCCACGCCCCCACATGCTTGGCCGTCTCCTCGGGACACTCCTCCGGCAGGAAATGCCCATACCCCTCCCCAACGCCCACACACTTCAACTCGCCCTCGCACCACGGCTTCCATACGGCAGGCACATCATGCATCCGGCCCAGATTCCCCGCAGAATACAACACCAGCGTCGGCACCCTCACCTTCTTCCCCTCGCGCTGATCCGCCTCCTGCTCCTTCGGCTCACCCTCGGCTGCACTCTTATAATCCGCACACGATCCGGCAATACACTCCGCCCCGTTAAAAAGATGCGAATACAAATCAATCGCATCATGCTCCCTGAAACGCGCCCAACCAGTCTGATTCCCGCCCTTGACCCTACCCAGCACACCCGCCACGAACGTCCCACCCCCCATCGCCTCGAGCGTCTGCGGAGCCGCCTCGGTCGCCAGCAGCGGCCAGTGGAAGTACGCCGTGCTCGCGGCTGGGTTGGCGAAGGCGCGCCACTGCTCCAGCGTCGGCACGATGTCCATCAGGATCGCGGCGCTGATGTTGTCGCTGGGGTTGGCGTCGACGAGCAGGCGGTGTCCGACGCGTGCGCCGCGGTCGTGACCGCACCAGATGACGGGGCGGGTTGTTCCGTGCACAGTGTGTAGAGCTTCGAGGATGAGCTTGCCCACGGTGCGTTTGTCTGGGGCCGGGGGGAGGGAGGAGATGCCGTAGCCGGGGAGCTCGGGGATGAAGAGGGAGATCTTGTCTTTGAAGAGGGGGATTACCTGGGGACGGAAGAGTGTCAGTTGTTGGGGCGTTAACGGCCACGGTCGCGTTTCATGCTCGAGACTCGTGAAGAAAGAATTGACAACTGACATGGCGCCACCTGCAGATCTGTCAGCGTGTGTGTGTCTGCACGTTGTCTCACGCATCGTCGTGCGGACAATGAGGGGGTCGATGGAACGCACATGTACGACGATTCGGGGTAGCCGTGTACCATACACAATATTGGACCGCCGGAACCGTGGTCAAGCGAATAGCTTCGCAGGCTGCCACCGGATGAGAGCTTGGTGTCGTTTTGCTTGAGGAAGGGATGGAGGCTTTGGAGGCTCTGGTCGGCCATTGTTGGGTTTGTGTAGTTGCTGATTGATTGACGGTTATTCGAAAAAGGATGTCTTACGAGCAGGGGGTGTGAGGGCTCTTGCTTGTGAAAAGTCTTGTTTGTGAGATGAATACAGGACCAGCTATGCTTATATCTCTCCTGTGACCTCGTCCTATGTAGCCAAGGTTCACCCCCACTCGTGGGAAGCGGGGAGAGACACACGAGACACGAAGCTTGTCTTTCGGCCGCGAGTGAAAAGCCCCCGTCGCCAAGGCCGAGACCGAGCCAATCACCGCTGCCCGTCCGGGCCCATTCCGATATCCTCCTCCTGCCCGCCGCGAAGGTGGATCGACCGACCTTCGACGCCACGACCACTCTTCCCAGAACCTTCCCCAACCCTCCCCACGCGACACACCCAGACTTTACTCCACCAGAACACGATCCCCTACCTTCCACCAGAACACGACCCCTACCCTCCATCCACTCGAAACCCCCCCCCACCTCGACGCAACTCGATGCGCCCCCTCGCTCCGCCGCAGCGTTGAGCGCCGACATCAACCCCCTCCCCAAAGCGTCCTCCCGCCTCCCTCCCATTTTGCGCGCCACCAATGTCCAGCGGTGCCGCCTTGCGCGCGCGCGACATCTGGGACGAGGCAACACCGACTTCGCAGCGCGGCATCCACTGTACCCCCTTCACTCTCCCCTCGGCCGGCGTCATCTCGCTCGCCGGCAGCGCCATCACCCTCACCGAGAATGTCGTCTTCCAGCCCGAGTGCACGGGCACGTACCCGCCCGAGGACGTGTCGACGATTGCGGACTTGAAGGACCCCTTCTACGCGAGCACGATTCCCCAGACGTATGTCATTTCGGCCGCGACCGTGATCGCGTGGATTCTGGTGATCATGCTGATTATCACGCCGCGCACGAGTTTTCTGGGGCAATCGAGCGCGGGACCCGGGTTTGGGAATGGGAGAGGATTGATTGGAGGCGCGACGGGAGGAGGGACGAGTTTGATCGGAGTCGGGTCGCGCCCGTGGTTACAAAAAGTGGCGGCGCTCACAGTCGCCGCGTCCCTTACAATCGCGACGGCGGACACGTTCAAGGCGGCCCGCGAGCAATACTACCTCGGATACATGGACGCGGACGCGCTGCGAGAAGACGTGCTGAACTCGCTGGAGATACGCATCTCGCGGATCATTTCGGACATTTTCCTGTGGCTGGCGCAAGTGCAGACGCTCATACGACTTTTCCCACGGCATCGAGAGAAAGTCTTGATCAAGTGGATAGGATTCGCGCTCATCTTACTGGACACGCTCTTTTCGTGCTTGAACTCGTTTATGATCGAAAACACCCACCAACCGAAAAACTTCATCGACGCGATCCCTGCGCTGGCTTACCTGTTCGAACTGGCGCTTAGTCTGCTCTACGCCGCATGGGTCATTTACTACTCGCTCACCAAGCGTCGATACGCCTTTTTCCACCACAAGATGCGCAGCGTCAGCTTGATCGCGATTCTTTCCGTCGTCGCGGTGCTCACCCCGGTCGTCTTCTTTATCACGGATGTTTCTAACAGGGATGTTGCCGGATGGGGAGATTACTTTCGATGGGTCGGTGCTGCAGCTGCCTCAGTCGTTGTGTGGGAATGGGTGGAGAGGATAGAGGCTTTGGAACGCGATGAGAAGAAGGATGGCATCCTGGGGCGCGAGATTTTTGACGGAGACGAGATGCTGGAATCTTCGCCCGGTAACGACTTTGTCTGGACACCCTCGCGCGGCGTGACGCGGCATTTCAGAAGGAACGGCGGGGATGGAGGTGATGGCGATGGTGGAGATGGCGGTCACACGTCCAGTGCCGTCGAACAAGGCCTGTCGCACCTCGCAGAGCGATTTCGCCCGAGGCGGAGGAAGCCTCGAGAGCACTTTCCACTTGGACGAGCGCATTCGAATACGACAAATGTTACAGCAGGCCAGCCCACGAATGAAAGCGGAGGCCTCACCTTCAGCCTGCCAAGACCGAGAAGGACTCGCCACGAGACGATGGTGGGCGGTCCTACTCCCCCGCCTGCTATCGCAAGCCCCGTCAGTCGGAACGATAACACGAGCGCCGCCAGTACTACTTACGTGATCCACTATCATCCGACGGTTGAGGCCCCTATCCGCCGAGGCGTAGATGCCAGCGGAAACACTCGACACGCGATCGAGCAGGCCGAAGCTCAGCGACAAACCTCGCGGAGACAAAGCACGGGTGGTGGCCCCGAGAAGGAGGAGTATGAAGCAGAAGAAGCTCCACAGCCCCCGCGTCGCCGCAACCAGGACGCCTGGTACTCGGTCGCCAACCCCTTCAAGCGGAAGCGCGCATCGCCTCCGGCCGAAGTGCAGCAAGCCCATCGAGCAGCGGCCGCCAACGAGAGAACGACAACACCCTCCTCCAACTTTTCGCGCCTCGGGTTCGGCCTCCGCCGCGGCTCCTCCGCTGCAAAAGCGACCGAGCGACCCCCCGTTCGCCCCAAACCCGACACCGAACCTCCATTAACGGTCATTCCTGCCCACTCGCGCAACAGTAACCGCGTCTGGGGCCCCTCAGACAGAACCGACACCCAAACTCGCCCCGCCCCCTCTCCCAACCCGCTTTCTTATCCCGTCTCCGACCCCCTCGACCCCCTCGACACAACCAACACCATCGACACAACCCACACCTCTGACGTCTCCCCTCCCCACCACAGCAGCGGCGCCACCACGCTAACGGCAAACTCGAACCCATGCCCCGCCTCCCCCGCGCGCACCCGCGACTCCACATTCACAACCACGACCTCGCGCCGCCCAAACCTGGCGACCCAGCCCTCCCCAAGCCCCGCGTCGCCCACAACGCACGCGCACTTCACGCCGCCACCGCGCGCCAACGACATCAGCCCCGCGAGTGGCAACAGCAGCGGCGCACCAACAATCATCCCCGCGCCGCGACGTGACAGAGGAAGGGGGAGCGTGGTCGAGACGGCAGGATTACGAGAAGGGGAAGAGGAGGAAGCCGGGGGCGCGAGCGGTGGAGGCGGCGTGCGGTGGAGAGACGAGGGGTGATGTGCCGCGCGGTGAGGCAGGGAAGAAACAACATGGGACTCGTTTTAGCGCAGGCGTTGGTGGATCGGTACCGGCCGCTTTTTTTCGACTGGTACCGCTCGTTTTTGGGACGGCGAATGATTTTCAAGCGGCTGCGAGGGGGTTGACGCGGGCGATGAGGAGATGACGAGGCTGGCATCATGTCGTCACAGATATGAGACGCGGCTGTCGGGCTGCTATGTATACACTCAGGAAAATTTGGGGTGGTAGAGAGTCATGGGGCATCTGGATCATGGTGGAGGCTGTGCGCTGATGTCGGTGGCCGGTCGTTGTATAGTTGCTTAGATACCCGGGCCCTTTTGCCGCTATGAGATGCGTGGGGAGTTTTTGCATGTGTTCGGTTTGCATTTCTTTCGAGTTTGTAGGGTGGCCCTCGTTTCCTACGTGAATCCACGCCGGACTTGATTGGAGACCCGGCGGTGTGTCTTCTTTCGCTCTGTCAACGAAGTGGAGTCTGTGGTGAGCGAGGGCTTGTTCAGCGCTATATACTCGTGGTTTTGTGGTGTCGAGTCCGCGATCTTGTGCAGCGCCGCGGCATTTGCCATTTCATTGTTGAGAACATTTGGAACGACCAAGACACTGACTGCATAGCTGTCGAAAGGAATACGGTCTGAATCGACAGCTTCCAGTCCCTGTACTTGATGTGAATCTACAACCCTTCAGACCGATAAGGGATCACGCAACGAGGTCGAACTTCGATCGATCATGAACGCCCCCAGCCAACCGATTGCCCCTCCGCTCCACGTGCATGCTCCTCCTGCCCCATCCGGCCAAGCCGATGGAAGAGAGTCAATGCCCTTGGCGCACGTGCCACACAGTATATACCGCAACGTCATGGCCGCTGCAGCTCCGCCTGCCCAACCACTCCGACCATTCGCACGACGCCCAAGGCACACGAGGCACCACTAGCGCCTCTCCGCCTGCACGGTAAAATCGATATCGGCGGAGTAGCTTGCGCAGGAACGGTTCGCTCGGCAACCTTCTTGACGGGTCGGTACAAAAGGCTGGGGAGCTGCTGCACACGAGTAGCTAAATACCTAGCTGTCTCTCTCCTCCCACCTCTTCCCCCCCCCCACCCC
>SGQK01000049.1:4273-46206 GCA_004216415.1 Aeminium ludgeri | reverse complement strand
ACGCCCCCCCCCCCCCCCCCGACCCCCACCCATCGCCAGCATGCCCTCCTCCCTCCGCTCCGCCGTCGCCCTGAGCGCGACCCTAACCCTCGCCGCCGCCCTGCCGACGACGACGCAATGGACCAGCGCCGGCGACTCGGCCGTCCCCAGCGGCAACGAAAGCACGCACATCAACGTGCAGCTGGGTCCGCGTCCCTACTACCTGGTCGACAACATGGACGAGGGCGAGCTCAAGGACGAGCTGGCGGCGTGCAGCGAGGGGCCCTTCGAGACGTCCGAGTTTGTCATCTCGCACCGTGGCGCCCCGCTCATGTTCCCGGAGCACAGCAAGGAAGGTTATGAGGCGGCGGCGCGCATGGGCGCGGGCGTGATTGAATGTGATGTTTCGTTTACGTCGGATCGGGAGCTGGTCTGCAGGCATTCGAACTGTGATTTGCATTATGTGGGTTTTTATTGTTCCCAGTCCAGACCAGACCGAGCTCTCCGGACTGACATGACGCTCTTCAGACGACCGACATCCTCGCCCACCCCGACCTGGCGGCCAAATGCACTGAGCCCTTCACCCCGGCCAACCCGAGCAACGGCACCGACGCTTCCGCCAAATGCTGCACCTCGGACATCACCCTCGCGGAGTTCGAGTCCCTCTGCGCCGAAATGGAAGCCACCACCTTCAACGCCCTCAACACAACGCAATACATGGGCCGCACGGGCAGCACGCCCGACTGGCGCACGAACCTCTACGCCTACGAGTGCGCGACGCCCATGTCCCTACGCTCGCAAATCGCCCTCACCCAATCGATGAACCTCAGCTTCACCGCGGAGGCCAAAACCCCCGAAATCCCCATGCCCTTCCAAGGCAACTACACGCAAGAACAATTCGCACAGCAAATCGTCGACACCTTCACCTCCATGAGCGTCCCCGCCGAGCGCGTATGGCTCCAATCCTTCCTACCCGCCGACATCTACTACTGGCTGGACAACGCACCCGCCTTCGGCGCCCAAGCCGTATACCTAGACGAATTCGGCGACGCGAGCGAAGAAGCGTACCAAGAAGGCGTGGCGCGGCTCTCCGACCTCGCGGCGCGCGGCGTGCGCATCGTCGCGCCCGCGATCTACCAGCTGGTGTACTACGACAACGCCACGGGGCTGATTGTGCCTTCCAGCTACGCGGTGACGGCGCGTGAGGTGGGGTTGGAGATCATTACGTGGTCGTTTGAGCGGTCGGGGCCGTTGTACAATGGGGGTGGGTATTATTATTCCAGTGTGGAGCCCGCGATTAATAATGACGGCGACGAATATGCGGTGCTGGATGTGGTGGTTAGGCAGGTGGGCGCGACGCATATTTTTACGGATTGGGCCGCGACGATTAGTTATTATGCTAATTGCTTTGGGCTGTGAGATGGGAGGGGGGATAGAGAACTAATGATCAGACGTGATAGATAGATACGACGAGCGGAAACGCTGCATGCCCTTGATGCTCATTCTTATTAATTTTCTTTCCAATCAGCATCTCCTGAAGTGGAGACAGGAGGCCGGCTGCGACTCGCTCTTTCAAAGGTCAGTTGGCAGCGTCGAAGCGGGCGCAGAAGCAGATACATCCCCTCGATACCTCGCCACACACATGCATCTGGTTCCGGTGTGGCATTCCGACCAAACGGAGCTTGGAGGCAAGCGAGCTGAGCACGCGCTTTGGTATTCAGGCACCAGGCCTCCAGCTCACATGCAGTATACAGCAGTACTACTCCAGCGCTCGAGTTGAGCCTGTTCACCACCTCGCAACTTCCATTCCACCATGGCTGAAGCCTTCGCCATCGCCGCCGGAGTCGTCAGCGTCGTCGCGCCAGCTCTCCACGCCACGCGAGAAGTCCTAGACGATTTCCGCAAGATCTCCTCCGCGCCCAATGCCCTCGCAAGCATCCGAGCAGACGTGCAAGCGTTTCAGTCCAGCCTGAAACTCGTCGAGAAAATCGATGAGACGCTCTGGGACACTCTCGGAGACAAAGTCGCAGCTCTGACAAAAGCGGCTATCAACAGGTGTGCCAGCGTTTGCCGAGACGTTCACGACGATCTGCGGCGCTGGACGAGGAGTGAGGGCGATGATGGAATGTTGACGTGGCGAGGACGAGTCACCGTCGGGTTCTTCAAGGAGCGCCGCCTCAAGACCCTGTCAGAGCAGTTGCAGAATTGCAAACTCGCCCTCACCGAGGCCGTCGGGGTGGCGAACCTGTAAGCGAGCTCGCCAACCTTTTTCCGCGACAGGCTGTCCTGACATATTCCCAGATACAGCTCCGTGCACGGCAACTCGCTGACCGCAGAAGTCCGACAAGACATATTCGCGCAGCAAAGCAGGCTGGTCAGCACAGCTGAGACAACCGACACACAGCTCGCTCAGATCTGTACAACCTTGGGCCACATGAAATTCACAGACTGCCCGATAGCGAACGACCGCCGGGAAGAGATCGAGCAGCGAGAGGATTTCCCGTGACGGCTCAAATGACCATGAAGAAGGATATCCTGGCACTGCGAGACACGCTGGCGCTGACGAAAGAGCTGGTTGTGGTATTTGACGCGGAGAACGTCGAGAAAGCTGCTTGGGCGCCGCGGTTTGCTGGCTCGACTACTGTGACGTTCTCCGCGAGCAACTACGGAATGCAGATTGGTGAGAATCGCGGCGATTTTAACAATGTCCATTTTGGGTCGAGAGGGTCGAGCTGAAGTGTGGTGGGGAGGTCACATGGAGCCTGGAAGGCCTCAGGAGGTCAAGATGTGGAAGGTTCAACGCTCCTTTTCTTGACGATGACGGCAGTTGACGGATGTGTTACATTTCGGTCGTGTGGTTACCGCCTGAGACCTTCAACAACATTGTCGCTTCCAGCCCCGACGTGCTTGCTGGGATGAAGGCGTGACTTGACTTACCCAAACACGGATCCAGCACAGAGGGGACTGGATACAAGTAATAATGAAAAGCTCTTTGCTTCCGCTGCTAACTTGAAACTATTACATTACTGCTCTTTTTACACGTCCGACTCGGCTCATGTGACGATCCTCTCCATCCAAGTCGTTTCTTCGCGAATCCAGGATGCTACGCCGGGCCGTTCTCAGGGTTCCCTGTCCCTTTGCCTCCTTCGAGGTGATTGCAAGTCGGCATCTCAGATCTTGCTCGTTGGCATTTTCCACGGCCAACTCACTGGATGCTCAAACTCGCAGATGCTGCAGCGCTCCAGACGCCAGTCTCAAATACGATCAACGCGCCATGTTGCCCCTCTCAATCCCTATCGAAGCGACCTCATGCCTTGCGTCGCATTTTCGCCTGTCCATTCAAACCCTCGACGCCCGTCGCTGGCGCCTCGACCTCCTCCACCGGCTTCCCGTTGACCTGCACCTCCGGCCCCTTTGATTCGACCTCCTCGTCCTCATCTTCATCGTCACTCCGCTCGTCCGCCACCTCCCCCTGGGTCAGATACCGCATCAGAATTCTGCCAATCAGGAAAAACCAGAACAGGTTCACGAGCTGCAGCACCGCCAGCAGGGAAAAGGTAATGGCCTGGCTGATCCAGCATTTGTACTGCTGCGTTTCCCAGTTCAAATCGTAGGGGCCCACGGTGGCGAATTGGTTCGCGGGGTAGGCGACGGGGTCGATGAACGGCGGTTGGAATGGGAGGAGTGAGTAAAGGATGCAGAGGTTGAGGAAATGGCGCCCGTATGCCCAGACGAAGATGAAGAAGGCGAAGTAGTGGGGCGTGAGGAAGAAGTCGACGTAGTTTAGGCATTTCGAGGTCTGGTTGAGATCGTTAGCGAATTGCCATCTGGCCAAACTGGACATGTTGAAAGCTTACGGCGAGGAAGAAGTCGCTAATATCGTGGGTGATGTACACAGCCACTCCAATATATGTGAAGTGGAAGCGGTAGCTCAAACCGATAAGCGCGAGCGTGACAACGTGATGCAGCACCAACTCGCGAAAGTCTTTGCGCGGCTTCTCCAGCTGCAGTAGCAGGACCAGACCCTGCTGCGCCCAGTACGACCCCTCCAGAAGATAGTAAGACTTGAACCATGCATCGTGTGCCCTATGTGGGAATCCCTCGTACATGCCGCGCGTGTTGAAGTACCACACGGGCGTGCGCGACATGACGTACAGTCCCACCGGGCCGAAGATGCTAAAGTAGATCGCGGTGTAGAACTGCTCCATGAACCTGGCCTGCTTGTCCCTCTTCTTGATTCCCAGCCGTAGAGCAATCGGGCGGATCAATCGCTGCATGAGAAACTCGCGGGTGAAGCTGAGCACAATGGTGTAGAAGCCCACAAAGGCGAAGTCCTTCTTTCCCTTCCCATACTGCGTCACGTCGCCGATGTGCGCTGGTAATGTGTTGGTGCGCTCGTTGAGGGGTGGATTCGCATAGGACAGGAAGATGGCGGAATGGAGCGGGTTGTGTTCCCCAGGCGAGATAAAGTAGGCCGCCAGGATAATGCAGGTCAGGACGAGCGGTACGAGCCAGGTGTGCCTCAAGCAGAGCCTCTTCGTTCGACTGAGAAAGGTTCGCGCTTTTCGTCGTTTGCGACCGCGTTCGCGAGGAGCATTAGCCTGCCGGATAGCAAGGGTTAGCGGCTAATGCTGATGCGCGTGCTGCGAGGTTCGACGTACGCCCATATCCTGATGTTTCAAGTGGGATGTTGCAATAGCATTCGCGCCAGTGTCGCCGTGAGGATCAGCGCCCAGTGTCGAACTCTTCCTTCGGCGCCGAGGACCTGCGAGGTTGCCGTTTGTGGTGTCGCCATTGGGTGGTGAGACGGGGGGGAAGGGCTCCATCTTGGGAGTCGAGGCGGAAGGCATGATGCTATAAGGAGCGACTAGGGGTCAAAGTAAGAGAGATGGAGGAAGGCAGCAACCTTATACGCTGTGACAGCGAGCGTGCGGCGGGACGCGGTGGTACGACCCGACACAAGGGCGGATTTGTATCAGTCAAGCGCAAGCGCAAATGAAAGCAGTTCCCTCGCGGCGCAACGGAATTCCAGTCGCGATGTAGCATGTAGTTTCGAACCCCTCGTCATCTCTCACTCCTTCACAAAAATCCCGGCGCTCGGACCACTACTAGCCCCTGGGTCGTCGAGGATGCCGGAAAGGGTTAAGTCGCTGCGCGCATCTGATCGCCGAGGCCTCTCCTTCAGCAGCTCGACGAGAGCTCCGACTCCACAAGGGCGATTCAATAATCAAGATTACCCAACAACTCCGTCATCACACCTCAAGTCGTTCCCATGAGCTTCCTCACTGCCGTCAAGCAGACATTGAAACGACCGATTGCTTCCAGTCTCGTTGCTGTAGGATTCGCGACTCTTTATTGGCAGTACTCGAGAACTGACCCAACTCGTCCGAAGCCCTCATTCTCCCGCAAGATGCATATAAAATCGATCCCCATGTGTAAGCCTAACCAACCACATGGATGGACATCAAGGTGACTAAACTGATTATCACAACAGGGGAGGGCACTGGCAACAATTATGCCTATCTCGTGACCGATGAAAAGACAAAAGACGCCGTGATCATCGATCCGGCGAACCCGTCTGAGTAAGACGACGTGTGAGCGCAGCTGGATGGCACATGGCATTGCTGACAAGTGCGCAGGGTGCTACCGACTCTGCAAAAGGCCGTGAGTGGCGGGAGCCACTTGAAGAACATCATCAACACTCATCAGTACGTCTACCTCCTCTTTGGTTCACGCAAAGCACGGCTGATCGACCCGCAGTCACCATGACCATGCCGGCGGGAATGTTGAGATGGTAGGACTCCCTCGGGAAACAGCACGCTTTCGAGATGTTAACTAATCGATCTAGCTCAAATCATACAACGTGCCCATCATTGGCGGGAAGGATTGCTCGAAAGTCTCAAAGACCCCTGGCCATGGAGAAACGTTCAAAGTTGGCGAAGGCATCACGGTGAAGGCTTTGCACACCCCATGCCATACTCAGGACAGCATCAGCTTCTTCTTCGAGGACGGCAACGACCGCGCTGTTTTCACCGGCGACACTCTTTTCATTGGAGGTATGAGCCAATGAGCTGTGCTCAGTGGTACTAGATCTGACTCGATATCTCAGGTTGCGGACGATTCTTCGAAGGAACACCCAAGGAGATGGACAAGGCGCTCAATGAGACGCTCGGTGCTTTGCCCGACGACACCAAGGTTTACGTACGTGTAGACTCCGTGCTGCACCCAAATAACTCACTAACACAATCTAGCCTGGCCACGAATACACCAAAGGAAATGTGAAGTTCGGTGTCCAGGTCATGCAATCCGAGCCCATCAAGAAGCTCGAGTCCTTTGCTGCAGCCAACAAGCAAACGCAGGGCAAGTTTACGATTGGCGACGAGAAGGTGAGCACATGATTTTGAGACATTGGACGGTGTCGGATACCTGCTGACACCAATTCAGAAACACAACGTCTTCATGCGCCTCGATGTGAGTCTCGCAATGCTTTCTAAAGAAAGCATGACTGACCAACTCTGCAGGACCCGACCGTTCAGAAGTACACTGGCAAAACTGAGAGGATCGATGTGATGGGGGCACTCAGAGAAGTGAAGAACTCCATGTAGAAAACCAATGAGTGATGCCAACGGCCGTGTATGTGTTTCAAGCGAACGATGGCTTTCTTCGACGCAACAGGTGTCAATGTCATTCACTTAGTCCCCCAACGTCACCACAAAACGGCGCTTTTTACCTCGATGATAAGCAGTATGTCGAGCCATAAGAGTCAAACAAATACACATGTTCTTGAAGACGCATTCGCGAATTCGCCACCGTCGCCCGCTTCGAGTCACCCCACAGGATGAGTGTGGGGATGACTCTGGGATGCTCCACCTGAAGCTCGACTTGCGACTCGACTCGCATTGTACATAAAGCTGTCTCCTCGGCCCATCTATTCCTATCATTTCGCCTCGTCACCTAACGATCCAATTATGATCCAACGAATACAGCAGTAATCGCAGATCAGTCTCAGCGACCTCGACCTCCGCTCACGATGGCAACGCGAGCCGAGCGCTACAAGCAAGCGCCACAGTCGGCGCAAGAGCGGCGGGCTGGCGAGTCGGTACAGACACCGCGCTTGAAGCATTGACTCGTTCAACCATGGTCTAACCTCTGTCGCAGGCACTCAGCGATTTCGCCGACTATGTCCAACAACAGCAAGCGCTGCGCAAACCTCCCAACACCACCACATCGGCGGCCTCCGGAAAGGCCAACAGCGAAGCCGGCAATGAGCACGCCGAGCTCGACATCCTCGACGACCTCGACCTCGCAGATGAGAAGCCGAAAGTGCGGTTAAAAGACCTCCTCCTCGACGACACAGACACCAAAGATGAGAGCATCAAACAACTTCGAGAGATAATATCGGGGAGATTGGACGAGGGACATGGGGAGTGCTTGTTCGATGTCGGACTCGAGGACAACGGCGACACGCAGGCGTTGACGGAAGATGAGTGGGACGCTGCGCTCGCGCGATTACGAGAGTTGTTGGGCAAGCTCGACGCGAACTGGAAGCTGCTCATGACCAAGAATGTGGCGGACAGCTCGGTCGACGTGGGGAACGAGAACAAGAAGGAGCGCGGGTGTATGGGCAAGGTCATGATCCGTCGGACACCGAATGGGCTGGACGACACCATCGAGACGAGAGTCGCAGTCGTTGGCAATGTCGACGCCGGCAAGTCAACCATGCTGGGCGTGCTGGTGAAGGGCGGACTGGACGACGGCAGGGGCAAGGCTCGCGTCAACCTCTTCAGGCACAAGCATGAGATGGAGTCGGGGCGGACTAGCTCGGTCGGGATGGAGATCATGGGCTTCGACACCAAGGGCGAAGTCGTCGCCTCGGCTGTGCCAGGGAGAAAGCTATCGTGGGAGGAGATTGGGAAGCGCAGCGCCAAAGTCATCTCCTTCACCGACCTGGCGGGCCACGAGCGCTACTTGCGGACTACTGTCTTCGGACTGCTGTCCAGTGAGCCGAACTATTGCCTCCTGATGGTGGCGGCGAACAACGGCCTGGTTGGTATGTCGAAAGAGCACCTGGGGATCGCTCTTGCGCTGAACGTGCCCGTCATGGTGGTCGTCACCAAAATCGACATCTGTCCACCTCACATCCTCCAAGAGACTCTGACGCAGTTGACAAAAATTCTCAAGTCTCCCGGGGCTCGGAAGATCCCCATCCACATCAAGAACCGCGAGGACTGTGTCAACACCGCCACGCAATTCGTCTCACAACGCATCTGCCCCATCTTTCAGGTCTCCAACGTCACCGGCCAGTCGTTGGACCTCGTCCGCGAGTTTCTCAACATCCTCCCCCATCACGGCAAATACGACGTCGACGCCCCTTTCGAATTTCATGTCAACGACACCTTCTCGGTCCCGTTCGTCGGCACCGTGGTTTCGGGTGTCGTCAAGTCTGGCATCGTCCACACCGGCGACACCGTTCTCATTGGCCCCGACGGACTCGGTCAGTTCACCACGACCACCGTTCGCAGCATTGAGCGCAAGCGCATTTCGGTCCCCGCCTGCTCCGCCGGCCAGAGCGCCTCCTTCGCCCTCCGCCGGGTACGCCGCAAGGACGTCCGCAAAGGCATGGTCGTGCTCCTCGCCAAATCGGAGGTCAACCCCAACGCTCTCATCGCGCAGCCAAAGGTGCACCGCGAGTTCGTTGCCGAAGTTCTCATTCTGTCCCACGCTACCACGATCCGCACCAAATACCAGGCCATGCTGCACGTCGGGCCCATCAGCCAGACTTGTTCCATCATCGACATCGACCGCGCCTACATCCGTACGGGTGACAGGGCTACCGTGGCGTTCCGCTTCGTGCAGAGACCCGAGTATCTGGCCGCAGGTGATCGAATACTGTTCCGCGAGGGCAGGACGAAGGGGCTGGGGATCGTCAAGGAGGTCGGATACGACACGTCGAAGCCGTTGAACCCGGAGGCGGTCAAGGAGAGGGAGAGATTACAGGCTGAGGGTGGAAAGCCAGGAGCAAAGGGCTGAACCTGAAGGAGAAGGATGGTGATTATGCGTCAGAGGTAGGTACAATACGTGTTCAATGAAGCCATTGAGGCACTATGCTATTTGCCATTGCTCAGAAAAAATCGTCTTTGTCCCGTCTTCACACTTCGTGCAGAATGATGGCTACTGTACTTCCATCCTAAGAGCTCTCAGTGGTTGCCCGCATGCGGCTGTATCCGGAAGCTACCTCAATTTCTCATGACGCGCCGATTCGCGCTACTCCTTTCCTAGGAGGTATCATTCCGTCTCATCCTCCTCACTCCCTCCCAACCCACCGATAAGCCTTCGACATGTAACAGTCGCTGCCACAGCAAACCACGACAATGCGTTCCCGCTGCCCCCGCCATCTCGCCAACGTCCTCGAACGCACGCAACAGTCCTCCCTCCTACGCGTCCGCCCCCAAGCCCCCGCCTGGTCGCATCGAACTTACGCCACGCCATCAACACCGCAAGAAACCGACGATGGCGCCAAATCTCTTGCGATCACCTCGCAGGCGCGCCACAACGAACTGGGCGTCCAGCAAGTCTCCTCGCACGTCCACGCGCAGCTCTTCCCAACCGCCACCTCCTCATCGCCCCTCACAGCCGACGCCGAGCTCGTCGCTCTCTCACGCGACCATCTCGCGCGCCACGACCTACTCGGCAAAACTGCCGATGGCACGGAGCCAGTGGGCTTCGACCTTCCGCCGCTGCAGGGCACGTCGCTGGACGATCACTTCCACCGTCTGGGAATGGACAGTGCGGAGCCGTACCTAAGCCTCGCGAAGAAGTATGCGCGCGCGTCGCCGCCCGAGAAGCCACGACGCTGGGCGCGGCAGAGCGGGTGGACGAAGTACCAGCCCGATGGCAGCTGGGAGGCGGTCGAGGCGCCCGACGCCGACGTGTTGACATTCGACACCGAGGTCATGTACAAGGAGACGAGCTACCCGGCGATGGCGTGCGCCGTGTCGGCGACGCACTGGTATGCGTGGCTTTCGCCGTGGCTGCTGGGGGAGAGCAAGAATGATGCGCATTTGATCCCGCTGGGTGATACGAAGACGCCGAGGATTGTGGTCGGGCATAATATTGGATATGATCGTGCGCGGATACGGGAAGAGTATAGTTTGGAGCAGAGCAATAATTTCTTTGTGGATACGATGAGCTTGCATGTGGCCGTTAATGGAATGTGTAGTCGGCAGCGGCCGACGTGGATGAAGCATCGGAAGGCGAGGGAGATGCAGGATAAGATTGCTGCGTCTGATGAGGCGGATGAGCTGGCGTCTTTGCTGGACGGGAAGGGGGGATCGGACGAGGAGGCCGAACTCTGGGTGGGTCGCTCGTCGGTGAACAGCTTGAGGGACGTGGCCAAGTTCCATTGTGGAGTCACGATTGACAAGGCTCGGAGAGAATACTTTGGCGAGCTGAACCGGAAAGGAATCTGCGAACGACTGGACGAGCTTCTGGACTACTGCGCTGCAGATGTCGAGATCACGCACAAGGTGTACAAGAAGGTGTTTCCTCTTTTCCTTGAGACTTGCCCGCATCCGGTTTCTTTTGCTGCGTTGCGCCACCTCTCATCTGAGATTTTGCCCATCGATCAGACTTGGAAGGCATACATCAAGAATGCTGAGGCTACGTACCAGAAGCTGTCATCTGGCGTACAAGAACGACTTGTCGACCTAGCGGAGAAAGCGCTTGAGCATCGTGCTAATCCCGACAAATACGAGAAGGACCCATGGTTGAACCAGCTGGACTGGAGCGGCCAGGAAATTCGAATGGTGAAGGGGAAGAAGAAAGATGATCCTCCAAGACCCGCTGCGAGACAGAAGAAGCCTGGGATGCCAAAGTGGTACAAGGACCTCTTCGTGAAGAACGACAGCGACATTGGACTCACTGTCCGCACGCGCATTGCGCCCCTGATGTTGCGCCTCGCTTGGGACGGCCACCCCCTCGTCTGGTCCGACAAGTACGGCTGGACTTTCAAAGTCGCCTGCTGGCCGAACGATCAGACGGGCAAGTACCGCGAGCAGGCCATGTTCCCATGCGACATGCACGAAGAAGAAAACGAGGCTCTGAGAGACGATATGTACAATGTCTACTTCAAACTGCCGCACAAAGACGGGCCCACCGCGCGCTGCGTCACGCCGTTGTCGAAGAACTATCTCGGGTATTTTGAAAGCGGCGTATTGTCCTCGGAGTACACGTACGCGAAAGAGGCGCTGGAGATGAACGCCAGCTGCAGCTACTGGATCAGCGCGCGCGATCGCATCATGGGTCAAATGGCCGTCTACAATCGCGACTTTACTAGCTCGCGCAAGTCTCCGCGCGACCAAGGCTACATCCTGCCGCAGGTGATTCCGATGGGCACCATCACGCGTCGCGCTGTGGAGAACACTTGGCTCACTGCTTCCAACGCTAAAGCGAACCGAGTCGGGTCTGAATTGAAGAGCATGATCACTGCGCCGCCTGGGTACAGCTTCGTCGGCGCTGACGTCGATAGTCAGGAGCTCTGGATTGCTTCACTGGTGGGTGATTCGGCTTTCAAGCTACACGGTGGTAATGCGATCGGATTCATGACGCTCGAGGGGACCAAGGCGGCGGGTACGGATCTGCATTCGCGGACGGCAAAGATCTTGGGCATCTCACGCAACGATGCCAAGGTGTTCAACTATGGTCGCATCTACGGTGCTGGGCTGAAGTTTGCGCAGAGTCTGCTGAGGCGCTTCAACCCCAACTTGCGGGAAGAAGAGGCGCAGAAGATCGCGGAAAAGCTTTATCTCGAGACTAAGGGCAAGAAGGAGAGGAAGAAGGTGCTGTCTGAGCGACCCTTCTGGCGAGGCGGCACTGAGAGTCTGGTATTCAACAAGCTCGAGGAATTTGCGGACCAGGAGCGCCCTCGCACGCCCGTACTCGGCGCAGGCATCACAGAAGCCTTGATGCGCCGCTTTGTCAGCAAGGGCGGTTTCATGACCAGTCGCATCAACTGGGCCATCCAAAGCAGCGGCGTCGACTACCTGCACCTCCTCATCGTCGCCATGGAGCACCTCACGCGGCGCTACAACATCAACGCCCGCCTTGCCCTGACCGTGCACGACGAGATCCGCTACCTCGCCAAAGAAGAAGACCGCTACCGCTGCGCCATGGCCCTCCAAATCGCCAACGTCTGGACGCGCGCCATGTTCAGCCAGCAAATGGGCATCGACGACCTGCCACAGTCCTGCGCCTATTTCAGCGCCGTCGACATCGACACCGTGCTGCGCAAAGAAGTCGACATGGACTGCGTCACGCCCTCTCACCCAACCACCATCCCACCCGGCGAAAGCCTCGACATCACACAGCTACTCGCATTAGGCCGCACCGCCCGCCTCGACCCTCAAATCAACCCCAACCACCCTCCCCACCCCGAGCGCTTCTCCTACACCCCCCGCCAACCCGTAATGGAAAGCCTCCACACCCCGAACGCGCTCCCCTACTTGCGCGCGCAAACCGCCTCCGACGCCACCGAGCTCGCCCGCGTCATCCGCGACATGCGCTCGCCTCCCAACACCACCAAAACCACCACCACTCCGCCCACTTCACCCGCGGAGAAACCGGCGCCCAGACCCCGCGGCCGCAAACCAAAGTCCTCTGCTGCCGCTGCCGCCGCGGCCGCTGCGTCGGCGCACCCCCCGGGCACGCCGCTGAAGCACTCGCCCATGGGGACTAGGAGCGGTTTCGCGGTGTCGGCGCTGCCATTCCAGCGGCCGGCGGCGGCGGCGACGCCGTTGGTGCAGCAGCATGGGCAGCAGCAGCACGGGCACGGGGTTGGGTCGGGGACGGCGTGGAGCCAGAGTCGGGAGAATCGGTTTGTGAGGTATTACGATGCTGGGCGGGGGAGCGTGGGGCAGGGGGGGGTGAGGCGGGAGGCTGTGTGGTGAGGAGGGGTGGTGGTTGTGTACACCTATGTATGGGGGTGTTTGGATGGAAGGTGGAGGGGCGGGTGTTGTATGATAGCGTTTTGCTTTGGGGTTGTTTGAGATTTATCGTCCGGATTCTCGTCGGTGCGACTTAGCTCTGTATTCATAATTCTTACCGCTTTATCGACATCACCGCAGTAGCGTCGAAGAAGACCTGTGTCTCCGTGACGAGAGTCGTCCCAAAGGAAGTGGTGCCGGTCTCTGACACGCCCTCAACGTCCAGTGCAGTGGCAAACTTTCAATTCTCACCAGATCCTTCCCAGAAATCGACATCGAGCTGCGTCCCCGGCGCCCCTGCTGCTCATAGCCGCCGGACAAAGTCTTCCGACGGCGACACAGAGGAGTAATTGGGCGAGGGTGCTCTGTCAGTCTTCTGTGGAGTGCTGCACAATAATCGCCAGATCGCGGCAAGAAGCTCTAGGAGGTAGCATCTACCAAAGCTCCCTCTGCCAGCGACTCACTCCCATCGAACAGCGTGGATCAATCGCAAGCATTCAGATAGGTAGCAAACAACAAAGCAATCGCCGGATCCGCGTTCTCTCAGCACACCCTCCCGGTAGGCCCCTGCCTCCTACCTCCTGCGCCGAGGCGTCTCGCCAGCAGTCGAGCGGAGCAGCGGTAATCGCGACGTGAGTGTGATGCTATCCATGTATACCGATCGTGAATGTTGGGAGGGCTGTACGCGTACTGTATCGACACGGGGCGACGCTTTGGCTCGGACGACGTGGGCGACGGGTTTGTTTTGCTTTGAACGTGGGAGGGGCGGGGAGGGCATTATTAGGGTCTGTCCGAGTGCAGTCTTCAAGCATTGTGAGGATGTAAGATTGGAAATGCACACTCGAACCGTAGAAAGGCCGTGTAACAGCAGCATGTTGAAAGGGCGCCGACTGTGAAAACCCAGATTTGGCCACACAAGCCCGCCCGCCGTAGAGAGGCGTCGTCGGCGGAGGCGGGCGTCGCAACCCGCACGCGCCAAGGCCAGGATTGCTTCACAATTACAAGTCTCCGCCTCCGCCGCGGCTGCGCTCCCAACGCCACCCTCTTCCGCCCGTGCGAGCTGCGGGGGCGGCCGGGCGGCTTTTCTCTTTCTTCTGCTTTTGCTGGCTTTTTGCTTCTGCACTTCGTTTTCGCGACATGGTTCGGACGACGGGGGATTACTTGGACTGGACGACCTGGCTCTACACCGACTGCTGGACGCTGTTAAGGAACCTTTGGAGGCCACCTCGTCGTCGCTGGGGTGTGGGCGTGGGTCGCGCGGAGCCCTGGGACAACGCTTGAGACTGAAACTGGAGCTGGTAGCCAACGCCAGCGACGACGTGAACCCGCCCGAACCCGAAATGCGACTGGATTACTGGGTCTGAAAGGAAGGCAAATGCTCGACATGATGAGTCTGACGTCGCCGGTCGCTCAAGCCTGCATGCACGACACAGCGTCGAACGCGTCGGGTTCGAATTCAACTCCTGGCCGCCCACGACGCCTCGCGATTGGGCCGCCCGCTTTGACCCGTCGCGATGGCACCAGGCCCCAGGAACACGAAACATGGAACGACGTTACGAAGCGGAGATTTGTAATGCACCTTGACATTGCAACCTGTCACTCTGAAATGAACGACAAAAACGCCTCTTCTGCTGAACGTCAATCAATGGACGTTTACACCACTCATCGGTCCTGTTCGCCAGCCTTCGCATCTGCTCTTTCCCAGCCATGCATCCTTGGCCGACGCCCATGGACGCCGAAGCTTTCTGCCTTCCAACGCCATAATAAGAAAATCAAAAACTGACACCCCCCTTCATTAACTGTGGACTTTTCTGGCCACGCCATCTGGTCCCCTGTCCCGCCAATCCGACGTGCCGTTCAACGCTCGATTCCCCGTCTGAAAAACCACTTCGCTACGAGAAAGCGTCCCGAGTGCTTCCTGACGAGCCCTGGAAGAAATCGCCAAAAGCTTGCGAGCCCTGCATATCCGTCGCGCTGCCAGGCATGGACATGGCGTCCGCATTCATCGCAGGCGAACTCTCCAGACTCAACGGCGCAGCCATCGACTGCAGTCGCGAAGCCGCGGGCCTCTGCTGTTCTGACGCTGCCATACCTGTGGGCCCCGTCACCGCACCCACCGAGGCCGAATCTGACCCCGGCGACGCAGTGGAAGGCGAAAGCTCCGCCGACGCGACAGACGCCGCGCGCACGTTGTACGGCCCGACGCCGCGCGCGATCTGTTGCGCCTGGCGCAGGTTGTACTCGTGGATGTGCTCGCAGTTGCACGTCCCGGGACGGTGTTCGAGTGAGCACGAGCGGAGGCTGGTGAGCTCGTTGCGCAGCTCGCGCATCTGGCGCTTGAGGTGGTTGTTAGTGGCGGAAGCCTCGCGGTGTTCGGCCTCGAGCGTCTCGGTGTTGCCCTTCTTTTTGGCCCGACACTTGGCCGCCGCGACCCGGTTCTTCTCGCGGTAGTCCTTGATGCGCACGTTCTGGTCGTCGTCGACTTTGCTGCTCTTGCGGCCCGGCTTGGCCTTCGCGTGCCGCTTGTTGGCCGCGTTGCGCGCGCGCTGCTCACGACTCAGCCGCGCGGCGTCGTCCTTCTCGCGCGCCTGCGCTTCCGCCGACGGTGGCTGCGCCTGTCCTGATTTGGCCAACACTGGCTCCTGGTCATCTGGCGGCGTCACTTGCCCGAACTTCTGCGCCGCCGAGTCTGTCTGGCCGCTGACAATATCAGCCTGGCCCGATGGCGGGGCCGGCTGCCCGAACCCCGCCATGTCGCCCAAATTGTTGGACTGCTGGAAGTCCTGCGCTGGCCAGCCCGCCATGCCGAAATCAGGCATGCCTTGTGGCGGGTTGAAGGCAGTAGGGCCCATCTGGAAGGGCACCTGTGAGGGGTCGAAGAAGCTCTGCCCCGGATTCGTATCGCTGCGATCATGTCAATGTCAACTTACAGCAGATGAAAGGATGGCGACAGGACGGCTCACATCATACTCGTATCGCCCATATCATCCGGAAGCGAAAAATTCATGCCGCCCGACGGCAGCGCCATGGACTCGTCGAGGTCGGCCATGTCGTCCCGGAAGTCGAAGCCGTTCTGCATGCCCAAAGCGGCGTTGCCGAAGCCGCCGGCGTAGTTGCTATTGTCGGCGCCTCCCATAGGCATCTGGTCTGCCATTTTGTCGTGTGAAAGTGCCTTGTGCGCTTGTCGATGAGGGTCTGGCGAGGTCGCCGGGAGACCGGTGTGGAAAGGGCGGTGGTTGTCCGCGCTGCGCTGCGGGACTGTGCGCAGAAATTTCGCCGCGGTGGCGAGGACGCTCTGCACGATTTCTGGTGCGGGGCGCTGGATTGCGTGTGTGCTTGAAGCGCGTGCGTGCTCGTGATTTGTGGGATTGAAGCTGGAGATGTCGCTCTGGTGGCGGTGCGCGCAGAGTCAGGGCCAAGTTGACCGACTGCTGGAGTCGAGAGTCAGGAGCCAGGGCGCCGCGCGAGTGTTGGGAGGTGGCATAGGGGGGTCGAAAGCGCCAACAGTAAGTGCGCACAAAAGTGTTTTCCACGGTAAGCGAAACTTCAATCTCTCCACGCGTGTGATGCGAATGCTTTAGACGCCCCAAGTACGGTGTCCAATGCTTGCTGTATCGCTTTGCCACCCGCCGCAACATACGCAATGCGACTTTCTGGGACGTTCGGCCGGATCCCGTCCGCCGCCCGCTCCCTCGGAGCCCGTTCCGGGTCTCTGGCGGGGCGTCAGCCAATCACCGCCGCTTGCGCAGCGCGAGTCAGGGCTGCCCGGCACACCTCGAGAGCTTTCGCTGCCCGGTGCCGTCGCTTCGTGCGTTTTCTGCTCTGTTCGCTCGCCGTCTCGCCACGCTGGGTTGCGGGCGGGTTTCCACCGCGAACTCAGTGTCGTCCTCAGGCTTCCGCGAACCCATCGTCATCCTCGCGATGCTCTGGTGACCGCCGATTACTTACGTACCCTCGAGGTACAGTACCTTTTCATTTCCTGCGCGCCTGCTTACGGCTCCCAGCAGGCGGGGTGAGGCGGGGTCTTCACAGGGTGAGGCGGGGTCTTCACAGTCGGCGGGGGAAGGTGAGCCCGTCAGCGTCGGGGATCGCTCCAAATGCCCACAGCGCCCTAAAGGCAATCCGCCGTTGATAGCATGGATCGCCATCCCTGATGTCGTTAACAACTCCATGCGCGCGTCTGTTCTCGAGTCCCGCAAACCAAGGCAAGTCGAGTCGTATGGCCTCGTCGCCGTGGGGGAAGATGTTTGTTCTCGTATCGTTGATTTCCAGGTGTATCGCACCTGGACACGACAGAGCCTCGGCTCGAGCTGCCTTGAAGGGTTCCCGACCTCTCCAGCCTGTCTTCCGTCGAACTTTAAAGGTGAAGTTGACGGACTGAGGCGCTGAGGCGCGGCATCATGTGCGAGCCACGACCCGTATGAAAGAGCAGGTCGGACTACATAGCGTCCGCGCGATTATCCAGCGCCACCGAGTACCTGCATACCCGTGATAGCATCTCCGACGCACATGAGACTTCCCAACCGAAGCATACAACGTCATCCACACCAAGTCCCTTTCCATTCTTGCGAGAGTCACCTCGCCCCAAGATCTACACCCCCTCCCCAATCCGATATGTACCTCCTACATGTGCTCAAGAAAACTTCTCCAACCCCCACCACCCCACCCATCGTCCCCTCAGGGGCCCTTTCCCGCCTTTCTCCCTTGCCCTCGCCCCGGGCCACCACCGCTAAACCCACCTCGAGCCCACCTACATGTAACTCTACATTACCAGCCCCTCTCGCCCCTCGGCAGCAGCCGCCCGCTCCCGCCCGCTGCACGACACATCCACCTGCGACCCGAACCTCGCGCACGCGCACGGGCCCCCTCGCCGTTTCGCAGCGCGCGTGTAGCGCGACGCAAGGGGCTTGAGGCCAACGCGCTGGTGCGACGGGACGGGGACGTCAATGGCGGAGACTGCATGGTTGGCCAGGAGGCTCGGGGCGTGTTTGTTGTAGTTACAATTGCCCTCTGCGCTTTCCGCTGTCTCTCTTTGTTCGCTTCGGTGCATAAGTTTCAAAGTGGCTCGCAGTTGGACACCGCCTCGGCCGCTTTGGAGGTGCGGATGAGCGTGACGATCACGACCGGACGACGATCACGGCGTACCCCACGACGAACGCCCCGCGAGAGCGACGACCACGACCACGATCGAATCCGAGAGAGCGACGACGACGACGACGACACAGGCGCCTGCTACCACGAGCGCGCGCACGCGCACGCGCACCGCCCCCCTCCACACTTCCACCCCGCCCTCCCCCTCAAAGGCCACCGCCATGGCCTACCGCCCCCCACCCCACCCGCACCAGCAACACCAACACCAACAGCAACACCCCGCGCACGGCAGCACCACCCCCCCTTCCAGCAGCGGCTCGCACGCCGCGCACGATTCGGCGCTGAGCGTGGGGAGCGGACACGGCCACGCCCAGAACCACAGGCAAGCGGGGAACGGGATAGGGATAGGGATGGGGTATGGAGGGATGGGTTACGGGGGCAAAGAGGCGGATGCCGCGCGGATACGGGAGTTGGAGGGGGAGGTCCGGGAGCTGGTGGAGAGGGTGGGGGGTGATTGTGAGTATTCTTTTGTCCCGTGGGGGTGGCGAGGGTGGTGGGGGGATGGGTGTGGGTGTGTGTGGGTTGTTGCTGACGTGTGTGCGGTTTAGCGCAGAGGTTCGCGGATTATGAAAATGAGATTCGGGTGCTGCAGGCGCGGTTGAGGCAGGAGCAGAGGCGGAAGAAGGAGGAGGGTGTGGGGGGGTTGCAGGCGCAGGGCGAGGCGCCGGCGCCGGAGAAGACGCAGTTGAGTCGGTTTGGGAGTTTTATTGGGGGCCGCAAGCCTTTGCCAGCGCAGCCTGCGACGGGGGGAAAGGGGCCAGCGAGGGAGAAGGACTTGGAGGAGGCGGTTGCGGTGGAGCGCGCGGGGCGGGAGGCGGCGGAACGGAAGGTCAAGGAGGTAAATGGGGAGGTGGAGGAGTTGAGTGCGAGTTTGTTTCAGCAGGCGAATGAGATGGTTGCGGTGGAGAGGCGTGAGAATGCGGGATTGAGGGAGAAGGTGGCGGGGTTGGAGGCTAGGGTGGGGGAGGCGGGGGGGGTGGGGAGGGAGGTCGAGTGGTTGAGAGAGAAGGTGGGGAGGTTGGAGGCTAGGGAGGTGGAGAAGAAGAGGAGGCTGGAGAGGTTGGAGGCGGCGAACAGGAGGATTGAGAGGGTCAGGTCGTTGTTGAAACCGCGTTGAGGAAGGGTGGGCTGGGACGCGATATGATTCTATGGACGTTCCTGGATCGTCGACGCCTCTGGAGGACATACGACTGATGGGGGACACGACCGACTTGAACCGGAGCGAGCAGGACTCGTCTCCCATACGACGCCGACTGCGAACGAGGGTTGCCCTCTCGAGCGTGTGACATCGTTCGAGGACGTCGCGACGCATCAGATTCGATGCTTGGAATCGGACGGGGACAGCGCCGTCAGGCACACGATGCGACCCTACCGAAGCACAGTAGGAAATGCGTTGAGCGAGAACGCTGGCAGGACGTCTGCTACAAAACCGAGTAGGCCGCAACCCACCAACTAGACGACTTGGGCGGGATAGAGGCGCGGACGAATTGCTACGTCTCAAGGGATGGCAGCACAGCAAGACTCGCACCAGTGCAGTCCATTGGCTGGCCCGCTGCACGCGTTACGCCGGCAGGAAGCCACGCGCCCTGACAAAGGATATCTTTAATCTGGGAGCCTAAACGCAAAATTATGCAGACCGGTTGGTTGGCAGATTCAAGTGACTCTAGCAGTCGTGCACATCGAGACCGGGAGCTCTTTACGAGCCTGTCGGTCGTGGATCCGGCGTCATCGCATGACGCGCGAACAGGACACGAACAGGACATGGACCGCGGCGTGCAGGTTGGCATATTATTCGGGAGGAAAACGGGGACGAGGTGAAGGCGAGCGTTGATGGTGCCCGACGCTTGATAGAAGCGAATGAGGCTAGGAGAACCAGGTAGAGACGTGGAAGCTCACGACACGTGCGCTCGACCACAGGATCAATCAGCCACTCGTGTGCTGCTCGAAAATTTGCAAGCACCTGTTCTGACGATCGCGTTCGATCCTGCGTCATCGTTCACACGTTGTCGGCGGCATCCACGCTTGTGTGCGTTGGCAGACACGCAAGTTACGTCAAATGTCGCGTGCCGTCGCCGCTTGGCCACGATAGCCATGTGCTTGGCGCAAAGCAAACTGACGTCGCCGCCGTTGGCAAACGCCTGTGAAGCCGCCCCACGTTGCCTCATCAGCCCACGAGATCGGCACCGTCTCCGTCACTTTCTCCCCTTCCCAACCACTTCTTCCAGGTTGCCGCCACTCTCGACGCCCCATCTCAGAGTGTCTGGAACCCGCTAACGCAACGCGCCAACTGCAATCAATTGAGCGGTCAGAGCGTCTCGCGAACCAAGCTGTCCGCCGCTATAATATCCTGCTGCAACCCCCTTCCTGCGGAAACACCTCCCCAACTTCACCCATTCTCAAGCCTTGGAACCACCGCCAGTCTCCGTCTTACCCGTCGTCTACCCGATCTCTGATTCGAACAAGCTCATCGCGATCATGGACGCCATCAAGAACGCCGTCGGCCTAGGCCAGAAGAACCAGGAGGGTGTGGAGCCTGTCAGCGGCTCGACGGGCTCGGGCACCGTTCAGGAGCCTTACGATGCTGGGAATAAAGAGGGTTCGTCTCCCACCCGTCTTCAAGTCTCCTTCCTCTTTTGCTTCTTCCAACTTACACTCGATACTATAGAAGCAACCCAAGCCGCCGTCGACAGCCCCGCTCAAAGCAGTGAGTGGTGATCCGCATCAGCCTTCAATTCGATTCCCCGCTGACAGCTTGCGCAGACCCCGCCACTTCCACCACCGCCACAGGTACGTCTGAGTCCGCTACGTCGGCCCCGAAGCAGGAGCCCGCTGCATCCTCCGAGCCCTCTGCGAAGCCCACTATTGGGAGCCCCGCTTGGTTCAAGACTGCCGTGCCATCTGGCGAGCGCAAGCAGGAGGAGGCGAGCACCACATCAGCCCGGCCCGAACAGAGCCTCCCGATCAGGGAAGAGCGCGAACCGGACGCCTCCTCCCTGCCCCCCAACGTTCTCAGCAGAGACGTACCTTCCGGCCACTCCACGGACATCTCTAACGCTCCTTCCTCCAACGCAGACATCACAATGGCTTCCACCACCACCTCCAACCCCGTCATGTCCGGCGCGTCCAACCCCGACGTCGTCAGCGCATCCGCCGACGGCGTCGACACCGGCGCGCCTTCCGCCCCCGGGAGCAACGGCCCCCCCGCCTCCACCTTGCCCGGCACCCACAGCTCCATCGCCCAGCCGCGCCCCAACTATTCCGATTCGCCCCTCAAGCCCGCCGACGGCAAGGGCAGCGGTCGCAACGAGAGCGCCATCCCCACGGCCGGCGGCGAGCAAGTCGGCGCCGGCCCTGGCGAGGAGCGGCGTCGCAGCAGCCGCGTCAGCCAGGAACTGAGCGGCATGAGCGGCGCCGAAGCCACGGGCGACGAGGCCACGCGCCGCAACACCGCGGCCAACCTCGGCGGGCCCACCGACCCCACCGCGTCTTCGACTGCGCCCACCAACACTGCCTCCACGGGCGGCCCGACGGACACCACTTCCAGCTCGACCGCGCCCACCGACACCAAGGACAACACCGCCATGAGCGGTGCCTCCGACGCCAACACGGGCGCGGACGGCGAGGGCAAGAAGGGCGGCAAGATGCACGACATCAAGGAGAAGGTCGAGGAGAAGCTCCACATCCATGGCAAGGGCAAATAGGCGTGCCACTCGTCCTCTGCTCTGGTGCTTTGTGTGGCTGTCAGCGTGGTTCAGCGGATCGCAATGTGGTGTGGTTGAGAGGAATCACGCCGGCGCACGCTTTACGATGGCATGATCTTGTAGCGTAATACCCCGATAGCCTACTACTGATCAATTTCCTGCTTTTGATTTGTATGAGCTCTGCGACCCGATTATCGTGGGTGAGAGGAGTGGAGAGAATGATCGCAGCACAATCTCAACAATGGCCATTCGTGAAGACTTATACCTCGGTACTCGTAGACCTCCGACCTATGGAACCCTCCTCTGTACCTTATCATGCACCCGGCTGTAGTAATGCACCAGGGAGCCAGACGACCGGGCTGTGGCGCGTCAACGCGCGCGCGTGGCTGACCTTCGATGACATAACCCGCCCGACCAGCGCCAGGCGTGCGCGGCGCGGCGCAGCTCGAACCGAGCTTGCAAGCTGAGACCAACCTCCCGACGAAGCGGCAGCACGTCCATCCTTGAGTGCGTCCACTGCGCCCTCGCTTTCCGTCTCGACACACTCCCGCCGCGTAGCTGATACCTCGAGACCTCGCGACTACGTACCCCGACGCTTCCGAATACCGACCCTACGTCCCGCCCGCGGATCCGAGGGACTACCTAGGACACCGCATGCCCACCGCCGCCGCGCTCGTCCGCTTGGTCCTGTCATCGCCGGCCTGATAAACTCGCAACAACAAGCACAACACCACCACCACCACCCAAACAACCATGTCCCTCTTCGGCGCCTCCCCTCCCACCTCCACCGCCCCCACCGTCCCCACCGCCCCCAAATCCTCCCTCTTCTCCGACGAGTCCGTCCCCCCCCAGCAAAAACCCAGCATGTTCGGCGACGCAGACGACGACGCCGGCGACCCGTCCTCGCCCTGGGGTTTCACCCCCCGCACAGCCGGGTCTGCCAACCGGGGGGTCGCGGGCCTGCTAGAGGGCGTGGATGTGCCCGAGGCGTATGTGGATGCGTTTGATGCGCTGCAGCAGGGGGGGGAGGTAGGGGAGAGGGAGGCGAAGGCTTGGGTGCTGAGGTGTCCGGGTGTGGGTGAGGGGTTGGCGGGGAGGGTTTTGGAGCTTGCTGGGGCGGGGAAGGGGCTGGGGAGGCGCGAGTGGAATGTGCTCATGGCGCTTGTGGGGTTGGCGCAGGAGGGGGAGGAGGTGGGGTTGGACGGGGTGGATGAGCGGAGGGGGAGGTTGCCCGAGGTGAGGGTGCCGGAAGAGGTGGGGAGGGGTGGGGGGGAGGTGCCGAGGACGCCTACAAAGGGGCAGGGTGCGGGGAGGGGGTCTTTTGGCGCGGGGTTTGGCGAGAATGATCCTTGGGCTAGTCCGGCGGCGCAGAAGGGCCATGGACATGGGCATGCGAATGGGGTTGGTGCGCCTGTTGCGGCGAGGACGACGAGTACGTTTACCACGGGCGCGGCGGATGCGGGGGAGTCGGCGGATGCGGGGGAGTCGGCGGGGGCGGGACCGTTTGGTGGGCAGGGGGGTTCGAATAGTGATTCGGCTTGGGGTGGCGCGAATGCGTACAGCGCTGGTGATAGTGAGGGCTTTGGTAACCCGCCGCCATCGTCTGGAGGTGAAAGAGGTTTTGGCGGAGAAGACAGCTCGAACGTACCCCGGCGACCAGCGCATAACCGGACGGCGAGCAAAGGCGTTGAAGAGACGGTCACGGTGAGCCTGCTGGAAGAGAAGGAGGGCATGTTCATGTTCCAGCACCGCAACTACGAGGTGGCCTCGGTGCGACGCAACAGCAAGGTGATCCGGCGCTACAGCGACTTCGTCTGGCTGCTCGACTGCCTGTACAAACGCTACCCCTTCCGCCAGCTGCCCCTCCTCCCACCCAAACGCATGCAGATCAACGGCAACCCCATCGCAGCCGACGGCACATTCATCGAGAAGCGCCGCCGCGGCCTCGCCCGCTTCGCTAACGCCCTAGTCCGCCACCCCGTGCTGCGCGAGGAGCAGCTCGTCGTTATGTTCCTCACCGTACCGACGGTAGATGCAAGCCTCACCCCCAACAACCACGACCCCTATCCAACTAACACTCCTTCTCCTAGGAACTCGCCGTCTGGCGCAAACAAGCCACCATCAGCGTGCAAGAAGAATTCACGGGCAAACCCCTCCCGCCGGGCCTCGAAGATTCCCTCCCGCAGAACCTCTCCGAAACCTTCGACACCGTCCGCGCTGGCGTCCGCCGCTCCGCAGACCTCTACATCGCCCTCTGCAACCTGATCGAGCGCCTGTGCAAGCGCAAAGAAGCCCTCGCAGCCGAGTACGCCCGCCTCGGCACCTCGCTCTCCTCGCTCACAGACGCGCACGCCGACACCTACGCCATGGACACCAACGACGTGCCGCTGCTGAACGAGGGCGTGCACGGCACGGCGAAGCACTTGAGGACGTCGCAGGGGCTGCTTGAGGACGAGAGTCGCGCTTGGGACGCGGGTTTGCTCGAGGATCTCAAGACGATGCGTGATGCGCTTGTTAGTGTGAGGGATCTGTTTGATCGCAGGGATAGGCTTGCGCGCGATAATATCCCGCAGCTGGAGAAGCGCATCGCCGGGAACGAGCAGAAACTGCAGAGCGTCAAGGCCAAGGGACAGGCGGCCAAACCCGGCGAAGCGGAGAAGGTCGAGAGCGCTATCGTCAACGTAAGTTCCCCCCCCTCCCCTCTTCCCCCCACCCCCCAGCCCCAAACGCTTCCCCGCTAACTCCTGGGGCTGCCAGGACAAACAATCCATCGTCGCCCAACACGCGCGGGCCGTGTTTATCCGCGAGTGCGTGCGCGACGAGCTGCTGTATTTCCAGTCCTCGCAGTATCGCGTCTCGCGCTTGCATCAGGACTGGGCGCAGGAGCGTGTCAAGTTTGCGGAGTTGCAGGCGGATTGTTTCAGGGGGCTGGTGGACGCGGTGGAGGGTATGCCTTTGGGGGATTAGGAGGTGGGAGGGGAGGTGAGGTGGGGGCGGGAAGGGGGTGGTGGCCGTGACGGTGGCGCTGTTCTAGATGAAGAGGCCGAGATTGTGGTGGTAGCGGTGATGGCATTGCTTTTGGATCGAACCTGTACATTTCTCCTCCACGGCGGGAGCGTCATGTGGTGAACACTGCCTCCAGACATGACGAATTGGCCACCAAGTGGCTCCCGCGCGCCTTTCGCGCGTCCAGGTACCTTCAAAGGATGAAGTACTGTACTATGTCAGGTACCTACCGTGATGTAGGTGCAGATACATGCCTGACGGACGCTCCCGTCATCTGGCCCTTTCACCCCCCCATCGCTCCTTCCCTTCCCGTCTGCCCGCGAAGGCACCAGCGCCACAGCTCCTGCGTCTTCCACTGCCCTGCGCGCCCTGCACGCGCCTGTTGCCTGAGGTGATCTGTACGATTTTCACCTTCATTCGCCCGTCCGACACTCTTCCAGCACCTGGCCTCGAACACTTGACCTTACTCAAATCCGCCTTCTCGCTCTCCTAACTCCCACCAGGAACCACCGCCACTCCCCCCCCCCATCTCCCACCCTCGCTCCCCACCGCACCCTCCCCAAACCCAACCAACCATGGCAAAACGCTCCATCGACCGCGTCGACGGCGCCAAGACATCGGCCACCATTACAACGCCCAAGAAGACCAAGAAGGCGTCGAGTGAGTCCTGCCCCGTCTCATTCAATCCTCACCAGCAACTCATATCACACGCACCCGATGCACACTCTTACTTCCCTTCGCGTCGAGACGCGTGCGGCATGGCTGCCTGTCTCGCTTCACCTTCCCTTCTGGGTCGAGGGGGAAGCCCGACGAGGCCCCGCCACACGTCTCTTCGACTACACGCCCTGACACGCCCTGACACGCCCTGACACGCCCTCACTCCACTCACCTCACCTTACCTCATCAAACAACCGCATCAAACCCTCACCCACGTCGCCCCCCCTCCCCCTCCCCCTCCCCTACCACCTCCCGCCACAGCGACCTCCCTTACCGAACAACGCCTCCTCTCACCGCCGCGACCGCTCTCAGCTAATAACCCCGCACCATGCCAGCCGCCTACACGCCCGCGCAGAAGTCGGCCATTTCCGAATTCATCTCCGTCACTCAGGCCGACAAGAGCAGCGCGCCCAGGCTGCTGAGGCAGTATGGCTGGAATGTTGGCCAGGCTGTTAATGCGTGCGTTTTGCACCTCTCCCCCCCCCCCCCCCCCTCCCCCTCTCTCTTTTTTTCTTGTCTCCTGCTGCTTTGGCTTTGGCTTTTGTGGTTGGTGGCTGGATGTGGTGGCTGGACGTGGCTGCGCTGTCCTGGACTGGTTCTCGATTGCACCTGGATCTAGGGATGAAGGTGCGAGTGCCTGGTCTGCTTTGCGGCTTCTTTGGATGCTGGATCCTGGCGTCCGAGCGGAAAGAGACACCTTGAAGTTCAGCGCGGGGCAACGATCCTGCCGGCCAGCGACCCATCGCGCAGGCCCCTCCAACCCTACACTGCACGAGCAGACACCCACTTCACCTTGCATCCCCCCGGGGCAAACATCACTCTCCGGATATCACCACATCTTACCGAACGGCGTCAGGGTTTCTGCATCTCAGGAGCTCCGCCGCGCCACGACGTGCCTGTCATCGAGAACCTGGAAGCCTTCAGCCGATATGCAGGGTTCTTACCAGATCTTCCGTGGTCGAAGCCGGCAAGTTTGATTTCTTGGCGGGGTTGCGCGCATGGAGGGAGAGGGATTGTTACTGGATATCCCCCAACCCGGGTTGCCTTCACGCTGGTGCTCCATGGTCACCTACAGTCTGGACCAGCTTTGTCTGTTTGAACATCTGGACAGCACACATGCGCCAATGCCACGCCGCGACTGCCACTGCCACTGCCACTGCCACTGCCACTGCCACTGCAACCGACACTCTGCTTTCTAGATTGTTGACCTGTTGCGAAGCTTCAGCTAACCTAATGCTCCTCAGGTTCTTCGCCGACTCCCCTCAAGGGCAAAGCAGCACCCGCGGCGCCGCCAACCAAATTTTCGACAAATACCGCGACGACCCACGCGGCGAACCCGACGAGATCAACGTCGAAGGCACCTCGAATTTGCTCTCCGACCTGGAAGTGGCCCTCGACAACATCGGCGCCCTCGTCTTCAGCGCGCTTGTCTCCTCGCCCTCCCTAGGCAAAATCGAACGCGAAGGCTTCCTCGCTGGCCTCTCAGACAATGGCATCGACAGCATCCCCAAACTCCGCACCCTCATCGCGCAACGCACATCTCAACTCTCCCGCGACCCAGCCCTCTTCAAATCCACCTACGAAACCACGTTCGCGCTCGCCCTGCAGCCCTCGCAAAAAGCTCTCCCGCAGGAAATGGCGCAGGAATTCTGGCGCATGCTGTTCTCGCCCGCGGGTTTCGACTGGCGCACACCCGCCTCGCCCTGGATCGACTGGTGGCTGGAATTCAACGATGCGCGCTGGAAGAAGGCGGTCAATCGCGATCTGTGGAAGCAGACGCTCGCGTTTGCGCGTGAGAGTGTGCGCGATGACGAGTTGGGCTTTTGGAGCGATGAGAGTAGCTGGCCGAGTGTGATTGACGATTTTGTCGAGTGGGTGAGGAGTGAGAAGAGGGGTGGTGGGGGGGCGATGGAGGTCGAGTGAGGGTGGGCTGGGGGTTTTTTTACGCAGACGAGGGAGAGGGGGGTTGGTGGGGGGGGCAAGGTTACATGGCGCGCGTGAGTGGTCGGGTGTGGGCTTTACACCTGCTTTCACGAAAGCGGGGGTCAGCCGCCCCGTCCGCGCTCGCGCCGCCTTTCCCTACACACATATATCCCTCCAAGAAAGAGACGGAACCTGCACTGCGCGCCTAGAAGCGGGGGCTTGGGGGGGCTCTACCTCACACACCTTCGCCCTCCACGCTTCCGCCGCTACGCGCATGCTTTTCAGCCGCCTTCGAGCGCGGTGTTGCAGAGGGGTTTGGGTAGATAGATACCCGTGCGGATATTCAAGGGGGTCTCTGCACCGAATACGAGTACCAATTTGAAACTCTACAGGCACGGTAATTCCAGTTTGAAATGCGCAAAGGGTTTTCTGGGTATGTAGTGGATTTCTACTTGCTTTGCTGCTCTCGCCTCTGGACATCTGGATGGGTGAGGCTGGCAGTGGTTTGACGGACGCGTGTTCTGCCCCTGATACTCGCTCTCGGGTGCCCGCGCCTGTTCTCGTGTCTGGGCTGCTACATCGCGGTCTCTTGCGCTCGCGTCCGTCGGGTATCATGCTCTGCTCGCTAACACACTGCAACCCATCACCTCCACCTTTTCTCCCCTGCCTTTTTTAGCGCCGACTCGTCCAACGCCAACTCGCCCAGCCATCTCCCCCTATGCCCCTCCCACACAGCCTCTCTACCAACCCCCCACCCTCCAGCGCGCGCTCCCGAACTCCCCCACCCATCACACCCCTACCCCTCTCCTCCCCCTCCCCCTCTCCCACCCCCCCCTCGTCAGAAACGCAACCGGCACCGTATGCACCCCGCCCCTCCCCCCCGTTCCCGCCTCGCGTCCGCTCTTCACACCCTTGCGGCACCACGGACACTTCCCGCCGTCGCCGCCGCGTTCGCCCGCTTGCAGCGCGCGCGTCAGGCATTCGTGGCAGAAGACGTGGCCGCAGTGCGCTGCGGTGATGTTGGTTAGGGTGCAGAGGCAGATGCTGCAGGTGCGGGTGCCAATGCGCGAAGGGCGGGGGGGGTCGGTGGCGTTTTGGTTTGTTGTGGTGGTGGTGGTGTTGGTGGTGGTGGTGGTGGTGGTGGTGGTGGTGGTGGTGGACGCGGCTTGGTCGGCGAGCAGGGTGGTGGTGAGGGAGGCTGAGGCTGTGAGGTCGAGGACTTCCGGGGTGGGGGCGGCGCGGGTGCGTTTGGGTGTCGTGCTTTCGGTTGAGTCGGGGATGGAGGTGCGGCGGCGTTTGCGTGGGTTGGGAGTGTGGGTGGTGGGGTTGTTGGTGGGGGCGGTGGTGCGCGTGTGGTGGGTGGAGGTGGAGGCGCGGAGGTTGGGTGTGTCGGTTGTGAGGTCTACGACTTCGCCGCTCTGACGGGGTGTACGGCGGGTGGTGGGTGGCATGTCGGATTGCTCGTCTTCCTCCTCCTCGTCGTCGTCGTCGTCGTCGGAATCCTCTTCTTCTCCTTCGTCTCCCTGCTCTTGCTCCTCGTCACTGGGGTACACGTGGCGTCGTTGATATCCGCGCCGTGCTTCTGGTGGAATGTAGCCGCCGAACGGGGAGAAGTCGTCGTCGGCGCTGGAGTCGCCCACGTCTTCTTCGTCCTCGATGTAGGAGTTGGGCAAATTGAAGTGGTTGGGTGTGGGGCTGCGGTAGTCGGCGGCGTTGTGATCAACCCAGTTTTGGTCGTAACGGATGGGGGGCAGTCGGTTTTGCGCGGAGAGGTTGGGTGGCGGAGGTGGGGTATTGACGGAGGGAGGTGGCCCGCGGGCAGGTTCGCCCGCACGTGAAGGGCGGGGTCCGGCTCGGGCAGCGGAGGCCTGCTCTCGCGGGGAGGAATCGTCTCGCACGAAGAGGGAGGGCGATGAAGCGCGGTCCCGTTGCTCTCGACCGCCGCGCGGAGCGTTTCGATGGACGGCGTATGGGTCGAATGGCGATTCCACTTCTGCCATTCTTCGCGAGGCTGTTCAGCACAAATTACCCCCGCTCTAAGCCCATGAGTTGATGCTTACTGTGGCCCGTGGCTAATGTCTGCAGGTGGTTCAAGATCCCATGCTCCAACTCCCTCTTGTTCGTCGAGCCATGCCCAATCCCACTGGGAAGCCATCTTGTAAGACGAGGTCGCTCGCGGTTCGAACAGTGCAAAGTGAAGGACGTTTGTCTGGGTTCAGGAATACAGGCCCTTCTATCGTTGCGGAGGACCAGCTTCACGCGACGACAAGGAACCAGACACGAGGTTCATGTATCGGTTAAAAGGCGCCAGGAGCGAGGAAGCTCTCGAGGCCCATATCGGAGCTGCCGTCTCGAGCCAGGCGAGCTGATGTAATGTCGGACTCAAGTGCGCGTCGATCCCGACTGGCTGTCGACGTCGCGTGGAGCGCCTTAGGCCGAACTTCGAGTTTAGATGGCAGCTTTTTGCGGCCAGGAGCTCCGCGACGACTTCCGCGAGCTACATCCATCACACCACCACCACCACCACCACCACCACCTCTCTCTCTCTACACACCATCCGACTCGCCCGGTAACGCAAACTCCGCCTTATCTCCCACCCGCGACAATGGTTCAACTCGAGGAAGTCCCCGACCAGGAGCTCAACGCCTCCCAGCAAGGCCCTCAGCAGGAGGAAGAAGACTGGGACACCGACAGTGGTGCGCTCCATCAGCTCGACCATCCCATGCCTCGCCAGCACTAATCCTACCATCCTCAGAATCCGAGGTCTCCGAAGTCGACGACGACGAGGCCGCCGACGAATCGCTCTTCGACCGCGTCACAGCCCTGAAAGACATGGTCCCGCCCACCTACCGCAAAAAGCTCGCCAACGCCTCCGAATCCACATACTCGTTCGCCTCTTCGGCGCTGTCGCTCAGCGGCAAGACGCTCTGGATCGTCAGTACCAGCGCGCTGCTGTTGGGCATGCCCTGGGCCCTGGCCTTCAGCGAGGAGCAGCAGTTCCAAGAGATGGAGCGCGAGATGCGCATGCAGCAGAGCGCGAATGAGGTGAGTTGGTGTTGCGGGAGGGGTGTTGATATAGGAGAAGACACTGACAAGGGAATGGTAGATGTTGACCCAGGGCGGTGGTGCTCAGCAGCCCGCGCAGCCCGCGACTTGAGGTCGAGTTTGACGGTTGTACATAGGTGCCTTCTCGCACGGTCTCGATCGGGCTGTTGCGGTGTTGTATTATATTCTCTGCTCTTTGGCAAGCATTCTACGCAAGCTTCGACTGTGTGCAGGTGCTCGGGGAGGGCAGGGGAGGTGCCCGGGGATTCTGCGATCATGACCAAGGGATCTTCATGTCTGATGCTCCATGCGTTTGGCGCGTGTTTCCAGGGGTTTCAAGCTCGAGATGTTGGTATGTCATGTAGGATGAAGGGGTGCTGTACGAATAGCGAATCAAGAGCATCGCAGCGAATTCCTCGCCGTCTTGTCAAACTTTTTCAAGTATGTGATCAAACGAGAACATTTCATACGATGCTTCAATCGGCAGCGCAGAAACCTTTACCTCGATCTCGCTTCCTTCACTCCTCAAGAGCGCTTGTGGCTTCGCGTAAGCGCGATCTCCTGTCACTCCAACTTGGAGACGTTGCGACATCTTCTATATACTTTCATGTTTCGTTCATAGACACCTGCACGCGTGAGACCAGCATGACCAAGCACGGCAGGCCGCGTCGCGCAGCGAGAATGTTCGATGCGGACATAGACGATTGTTGCAAGTTCCGGTGGCGTTAGGCCACCGGCTGCGTCGTCGCCACCTTGGAGGCCTGCCAACAGCACCACATCATCAGCCACCTTTTCTCTTAACATGAGAGACCGCCTTCGTTTCCCCTGAAAAGCGCACACTTGGACATCGACATTGGACGTCTGGCGATACAAACAACCACCATCGAACCTTTGCCCACCCCCTCGCCCAAACGCAACCACTCCCCGGAACATGGACGTCAAACTCTACGTCTACGACCTCACGCGAGGCATGGCGCGCGCCATGTCGCAGCAATTCCTCGGGATCCAAATCGATGCCGTCTACCACACCTCGCTCGTCTTCCACAACATCGAGTACTTCTTCGGCGCGGGCGTACAAACCTGCCGCCCCGGCGCAACGCACCACGGCCAACCGATGGAAGTCGTCCCCATGGGCGTCACGCATCTGCCTCTGGACACTATCCTGGACTACCTGGAGAGTTTGAAAGAGATTTACACGGCCGAGTCGTATGACTTGTTTGCGCATAACTGTAATAACTTTACGAATGATTTTGGCATGTTTCTGGTTGGGAAGGGGATTCCGGAACATATCACGAATCTGCCGGAGCGCGTGCTGAATACGCCGTTTGGGAGGATGCTGAAGCCGCAGATCGATGCGAGTATGCGGTCCGTTACCCAGGCGCCTGTGGCGGAGGAGGCGAGGCCGGCCGGGGCGAATGGGACGACGGGGGCGAATGGGGCGTCCCGACCGCGAGAAGATGCTGCGCCTTCTGCTGCGAAGACGAATGGCAGTGCTGGGACACAGATGGCGGCCTCTTACGGGAAGGTCTTCAATGTCACGAGTCTGGACGTGTTGCGAAGACATTTGCAGAATGCATCGGAGACGACGGCAACCATCTTCTTTACCTCCTCTACCTGCGCGCCTTGCAAACTGGCGTATCCGACGTTCGACCAGCTAGCGGAGGAGTACCCCGACACCCTGTTTGTCAAGGTCGACGTCAATTCCGCCCGCGACATATCCAGTCACTACGAGATCAGAGCAACACCAACATTCATGACCTTCTCCCGGAGCACCAAACACGACGAGTGGAGAGGAGCCGACCCCAACCTCCTCAAAACAAACGTCCAACGCGCCGTGGACCAGACTTTCCCCCCACACCCCCACACCCTCCTCAAAGCTCCAACCTTTCAATTCGGCTCCCTCCAAGCCTACACCTTCACCAAACCCCCACCCCTGGACAAACTAATGGCCAAACTCGGCCCCGACGCCACCGACACCTCCATTACTGCCCTCCACACCTTTCTCCAACAGCGCGCCCACTCCCCCGCCTCAGCATCAACTCCCCTCCCCAACCTCCCAACAATAACAACCACCTACCGCACCCTCCCCCCCACCCTCCCCGACACAACCCTCTTCGCAGCCATCGACCTCCTCCGCGCCGCCACCGCCGACCCCCGCATATCAAGCTACCTCGCCTCCGAACCCGCCGAAACCTCCTGTGTCCACGCCCTCCTATCCCACCTCAACGCCCTCCCCGCCTGCCCCCACAATTTCCGCCTCGTCACCCTCCACCTGACCTGCAACATTTTCGCCTCCCCCCTCTGGGCCAAAACCCTCTACGCACCCACCCCAAGCGCTGCCCAACTGCGCGCGGCTCTCCTCGCGCTGACCGCAACCTCTCTCCTCGACGCCGCGCACAATTCCACGCGCGTCGCCGCCGCATCGCTCGCCTTCAACCTCTCAGTCTCAAACTACAAATCCCGACGCGAAGATGGCCGCGAAGCACTAAGCGAAGACGAGCAGATGGAGTTGGTCGCGGGCGTGGTGGAGAGTCTGGCCCAGGAGGGCGACGGGGATGCCGCGAGGACGCTGCTGTTGGCGCTGGGATTTTTGGTGTATTGTCAGCCAGAGGGGGGTGGGGTGGGGGAGTTGGTGAGGGCGGTGGGGGCGAGGGGGGTGGCGGAGGGATGTGTGGGGTCTGAGGTTGGGGGGTTGGGGCGGGAGGTTGGGGGGTTGTTGTGAGGGGGGAGTGGAGTTGTTTTTGGCGGTGGTTGGGTTGGTTGGCTTTGGGAGGACGACGAGTGCGTTGACGGTTGTGGCGAGGTGGAATGGCTAGATTAGAATGGTCTTCGGATGCTGGTTCTTGAGGATGGCATGCTCGACTTGCACGATACTTACGTGGTTCAATGAACCGAAGATTTCGGGACTCTTTGTCGTGTACCGAACGAACCACGAGGTCGAGTCGAAGATTCAAAACTGGGCGAGCATTCTTCAAGGCAGCACTATAACGTGCAGCTAGGAAACACTTTGGTCAACGACATGAGGCTCTGAGGTTGCGACATTGTCCTCAAATAGAACCGCCCTGGAGTGGCGTTACGTGGCGTCGCGGCCCGCCCAACGCCGCTCGCACCGTTGCACACGCGAATGCAGGGGTCCTTTCCACGGCCGCGCAAGGAGAAGAAAGTGTGCTAGACACAACCTTCCATCCTCGACCCTCCGGCCCTCGCTTTTCCTCACCACCCTATCCACACCGCCCTCCCCCCTCCATCACGCGCCGCATTCGATGCCGGAGCGCTCCCATTAACATCCACTCCCGCCCTTCCCTCCTATATGTCCAGCAGCAGCGCCGCCTCCTCCACCCACGCCCGGTCCTCGCTCTGGTCCTACGTCAGCTTCCCCAACCGCCCGCGCCGCCGCTCATCAGTCAACAAGCTCCCCTCCCGCGAACCCGCCTCTTACAACGACCCGCACGAGAAAGCGGACCGTCACAGCTCGAGCGGCACCGGGAAATTCCCCCCCTCCGAGGCATCTATGCAGGAAAAAGTGCGCTCCGCGTGGATGAATCAAGGGCAGCGTGCGCGGTACATCAAGACCGGGGGTCTGATCGCGTTTGTGCTGCTGGCTATTTTCTACTTTGCGCCGACGGGCGGGTATGGGTCCTCGTCGGGGAGTAGTGCGGTAGGGGGTTTTGCTGGTGGCGGTGGGGATGTTGCGAGCGATCCGTCGACGGCGACGACCAAGTGTACGCGCTCGTACTCGAAGGATAAGCCGCTCGTGCAGTATGCGCTGATGATTGATGCGGGGAGCACGGGGAGCAGGATCCATGTTTACAGGTTTAATAATTGTGGGCCGACGCCGGAGTTGGAGGATGAGGTGTTTAAGATGACGGAGAAGAAGGAGGGGGGGAGTGGGTTGAGTAGCTATAAGGGCGATGCTGAGGGCGCTGCGAAGAGCTTGGATATGCTGATGGATGTTGCGGTCGAGAGCGTGCCGGATAAGTTGAAGGGATGTACGCCTGTGGCTGTGAAGGCTACGGCGGGGCTGAGGAAGCTGGGGACGGAGATGAGTGATGCGATCTTGAAGGCTGTGAGGGATCGGTTGGAGAATGTGTATCCGTTCCCGGTCGTCAGCGAGGACAAGGGCGGTGTGCAGGTCATGGATGGGACGGATGAGGGGGTTTATGCCTGGATCACGACCAACTACTTGCTGGGCAAGATTGGTGGACCGGACAAGACTCCTACTGCCGCCGTCTTCGATCTTGGTGGCGGCAGCACGCAGATCGTCTTCCAGCCGACGTTCCCTGAAGCGAGGGACAGCGGCATGCCCGAGCAGATGCAAGAGGGCGACCACAAGTACGAGCTCTCCTTCGGCGGCCGCGACTTCACGCTCTACCAGCACTCGTACCTGGGCTACGGTCTGATGGAAGCACGCAACAACCTGCACCGTGTCGTGGTCGAAGGCATGGCCGAGAACCACCCCGACTCCAAAGGCTGGATGAAAAAGCCAGTCATGAACCCCTGCTTCGGCGTCGGCATGAGCCGCGACGTCGACGTCTCAATGGGCACCGGCCATCCACTAGGCGAAACCGTCAGCGTCAACATGACGGGCCCAGCCATCGGCTCACCAGCCCAGTGCCGCGCGCTCGCGGAGAAGACGCTCAAAAAGGAAGCCGAATGCAAACTCGCGCCCTGCGCCTTTAATGGCGTGCACCAGCCCTCGCTGGAAAAAACCTTTGCGCGCGAGGACGTGTACCTCTTCTCGTACTTCTACGACCGCACAGCCCCCCTCGGCATGCCGGACTCATTCACGCTGCGCGAGCTCAAGGACCTCACCGCACGTGTGTGCCATGGCGGCGACGAGTGGAGCGTCTTCGACGCCGTGCCGGGCGCGATGGAGGAGCTGAACGATCGGCCTGAGACGTGTCTGGATCTGAACTTTATGACGGCGTTGCTGCATACCGGGTATGAGATGCCGATTGATCGTGAGGTCAAGATTGCGAAGAAGATTAAGGGGAATGAGTTGGGGTGGTGCTTGGGTGCGAGTCTGCCGCTGCTGAGTCAGGAGAGTGGGTGGCAGTGTAAGGTTAAGCAGGTGTCTTGAGGAAGGGGTGCCGGGTATTAGGGGGGTGGACGCCGGTTGGTGGTTATTAGAGGAATGAGGCGGTGGTGTGTTTGGGTATGGAGGCTTTGGGCGGCGTTTGGAAAGATGGCCAGGGATTCGGTCGATCGAGGACCTTAGCGTTAGACATTCTATGGTTTCCATCGATTGCTCAAACTCATACCGCCTCTCTGTTTTTGGGATTGCTTTGAAGTCGCTGTTGCCTGCAGTCCCGGCCTCGTTCTCCAGGCGTAGTCGAGGCAGTGGCAACGAGCAATTGCCTCACCTGCACGTGATTGGACGGGAGTACCTGCATAAGGCTTAGCTTGGCGGCTTCGAGGTCCCCAGCTTCAACTTCACTTCCACAGTTTCGACTCTTCCTTCCCCACATTTCGACATTGCGCTACTGCTTTTCTCGCGCTGTTTAGTGCACCAAAACACAAATTCAGACCTCTTTTCCGTCCAGTCCCTTCAGAGTGAACATCCGGCAGGGCAGAAAACATCACCCCACTCAGCCATCATGGCCACCCAAGGCCTGGCGTTCAAGGACTGGGCCACCACCGAGGGCTGCCTCAAGGACTCCGACACCGCCGAGCTCAAAGCTAAGCACATTGCCATCGACGCCGAAGAGTACCTGTTCGCGCTGCTCGCGGCCAGGAACCGCGAGCCGCTGCTGCCGGCTCTGGGCGGCCTCCCGCTGGGGCTCAAGGAGCGCGTCGAAAAGGACATTGCCGCTTTCCGCGAGGGCGAATGTACGCCCTTGTTTGTTTTCAATGGTCTCGATGTCGCGTGTAATGATCGTGCGAGCATTCTGAAGGAAAGCAAGAAGGCTGCTGGCTGGTTGGGGGAGGCGTGGGCGGTCTATGATCAGGGGAAGGGAGAGGCGGCTGTGGAGGCTTTCGGCAAGGCTTGTGAGTGGTTACTGATGCTGTGGTTGTGGGCTGGGTAGGCTTGAGACTGACGCGGATCAGGCACGTACCGGACGTACCATATCATCCGAGCTTTCCAGCTCCACCTGCACAGCCTCGGCGTCTACGTCCAAGTGGCGCCTTACACGGCTGCTGCTCAGATGAAGCACATGCTCGATACCAACTGGGTCAATGCACTTTGCGGGTCAGCATCGTGTCTCGTCTACGGGGCGGAGAGAGTCATCTTCAACATCGACTGGGACGCCAAGAAGTTTTTCTGGGCCACGACTGAAGCTGTTCTCCAGAGGACTGGCCTCAACAAGACACAGTTCATCGACCTTTGCCTGCTATCTGGCTCCAGCATACTGCCAATGACCCCCATCCTCGAAGCCGACGCGCCTCTCTCGAAGATGCAGGCTGCCAGAGCGTTACTCGGTCGATCCAACAACGATGGCACCGCCGTGTGCCACAGTATCAAGGATGACCACTATTACGATCTCTACCAGAAAGCCATCTTTGCGGTCAAGCACCCGGTCATCATGAAAGCAGAGGACGGGGCCTGCGAGCCTGTGAACTGGAAGGAGGGCCCCGGAGACGCTCACGAATTCATCAGCCAGCGATTGCCTGACGAGATCTATTATTACATGTCGCGCTGTCTCATCGGCCCGAGGGTGTTGAACTGGCGCGTGCGGATGGAGGCTTTGGAGCTGCCGCCTCTCGATGGTGGAAGCTCGCAGGCCTACAAAGACCTCGTTAAGGACAAGCTGCGGCCATTGAGGACGGAAGCGCTCGCGCTGGTGACTGACCAGCTTCACCGGTACTACCAGAAGCAAGACGTCAATCAGATTTGCTGGTGGAATGAAGAGGATAAGACTCCTCTCAACGTGCCCAGCAAGACGGAAGGGACGAAGGCTGCGGACAAGTGGCACGTCCGTGGAGAGGTCCTGGGGAGCTTCGGCAACGACAATGTCGGCTCGTCGCCCTTTTCTCGCGCCATCACGCAGCTTTCAAGCGACGATGTGGCGAAGAAGACCGTCACTCCGCGTGAGAAGCCGTCCATTTTGCGAGAGCTGAAGGAACTCCACGCCAACACCTTGTGGCGCTTCCTGGAAAACCGCGGGTACATTAACAGCGACCACACTCTCGCAGCTTGGGGCAAGGCACTCCGAACGGCATTTGACGCGGCGGCGGCGAACGGCGGGCACAAGAGCACGGCGACGCAGACCGAGATGGAAGAGTCCATCTTCATGGCTTTCGAGCTGCTACGTCTCGGCGTCCTCAACAACAAGAACATGTTCCCCATCCCACCCTACACCGGCGCGCCCCTGCGTGGCTCGGACACTGACAAGGCAAACACTCTCATCATCAGCCGCGTCGCATGTCTCGGAACCTTCTCCCACCAGGCAATCGGCTACACTGGCCCCCTTTCCCGCCACCTCCTCGCCTACCAGCAAATGACTGCATCCGTCCGTGGTGCCCTGCGCGACCTCGTCGAAATGCACGCGTGCTACATGCACACCTCGGGCGCGGTCGACCGCACGCTGGACTCCAAGGTCTACACCGACCTGGGCGCCAGCCTGCCCTTTGGCACCGAGCCCGACCTCGGCCTGGCGATCGTCGTCAAGAGCCATCTGGACGAGCTGTCGAACGACTCGGCCAAGCGCCCGGATATCCGGAAGTGGTTCAATCATGCCGAGGACATTGCGGGGGATCTGGAGAAGGCGTGGAAGATGTGGGGTGCGGTGAGTGACCTCAAATCATGTGAAGGAGCTTCGAAAGGCTGTTTGCTGACGATGAGTAGGTCAATGCGGGTGTGCAGGCGGCCGACAGCGGCATCGTCGATTCGGAGACGAGGAAGATGTTCAAGGGGGCGGACGACTGGCTCGCGCAGAAGCTGTCGGAGCCTGCGGCGACCAATGGCACGTCCTAGAGGCCAAAGAGGAAAGACCAGAGGCCAGCAATCTGACGACTGCGTTCGAGCGACTGAAGGCAATGGCCTGGCTAGCTGCTTCATGCTCAGCTCCGGGTGCCTTTTGCTCAAGATTTTATTATTTTGCGGTGGCTCGTGAGAGGGCTTTTCGCCCTGTTCATGGAAATGAGACTCAACGCGACAGACGAGACCGGTGGCGGCACAAGAAAGACGGAAATCGGTTTCCCACAGAATTTCTAGCGTTCCTAGCCTCTAAATGTTAACACCTATACTGGCTCTGAAACCAACACACCTGTGCAGAGACATTCTGCAACACCACCGCTAATCGCAACAGCAGATGTATTTCGACGCCCCTGTTGAAAGGTGGCAACTGCTCTCAAACCTCGCAACCTTACTTCTTCACCTCCTGTCCATAACCACCCTTGCCCTCGAGATTCGGATAAGTCATCCCCTCGGCCCTCTGCCCACGCCTCGGGCCCCTCTCCTTCAAATCCTCACGCAGCCACTGCAGCACCAGCTGCCCCAACCGACTATTCCCCTCCACGCCCCCCTCCCCAGCCTCAGGGACCTCAAACTCCCCCATCGCGCCCCATTTCTTCACCCGCCCCAACGACATATGCACCAAATGCGTCGGCCACGCCGCCAAATTATCCAGGATATGCGTTGCATACACAATCGTACAACTCCGCGTCTCCGTCTCGCGCTTCAAAAACTCGAGAAAGTTATGCCGGCTCAGCAGATCCAGGTCAACCGTGATCTCGTCCAGCAACAGCACGCTCCAGGGCCGCAGCAGGCCCATGCACAACTGCACGCGTCGCCGCTCGCCGTCGCTCACGGCGTGCAGGTGCCAGGTCGTGTCGACGTCGAGGATTTCGACCAGCTCGTCGCGCCGCGCGGGGTAGTGGTCCCCGCCTACGGAGCGCAGGAGTTCGGGGACGCCGATGTCGGTGCGGACGATGGGGTTGAGCACCCATTCCAGACCGAGGTAGGTTACCCCTTCGAGGCCGGTGGCGAAGGGGTCGATGCCCGCGATGTTGACCGTGTTGCTGGGTGCCATGCGTTTGCCGGACAGCAGGCGGAGGAGCGTAGTTTTGCCCGCGCCGTTGGCTCTTTTGGATTTAGTGGGGGTTGGGTTTGGAAGGGGGGGGTGGGGGGTTCTTACCGCCTATGAGTAGAGTGCGCGAGCCGGCGGGGAGGTCGAGGGAGATGTCGCGGAGGCCTGTGGAGCCGTCCGGGAAGGCGAAGGTCAGGGCGTTGGTGCTGACGGTGGGGGCGGGGGCGGGAGATGCCATGGTCGGAATGGTTGCTTGGAGTGTTGCTATGGTCGTGTGAGAGGACGTCAATCCAAAGAATATTGTGCGAAGCAACGCTCGTCTTTTAGAGTGGAGTCGAAAACCCACGAAATGATTCAACGACTTCCCAAAGCGGTAGGTGGTGGCATTCGGAGATAGGAGGTCGGTAGGGGCGGAGATACGGAGGCAAAGCTAGCGACTTTCACGTGCGTCCGAACTTCTCGACTCACGACAACACCGCATTGCTCCTCACCAAATAGCCCGGCGCCCATGCCCCGCCTCCCTCCTCTTACCCGCGCCTTCGCCAGCATGGCGGGCACACCACCCAAAGCCCCTCTTATAGCTATCCTCGGCGCAACAGGCACAGGGAAATCCCAAGTACAACCTCCCCTTTTCCGCCCCAGCAACCTCCCCGAACTGACCACCATAGCCAGCTAGCAGTAACCCTGGCGCGACACTACAACGGCGAAATAATCAACGGCGACGCCATGCAGCTGTACGCCGACCTACCGATCATCACGAACAAAATTAGCAACGAGGAGAAGCAGGGCATCCCGCACCACCTGCTAGGCCACATCGCGCTGCGCGAACAGCCCTGGACCGTGTCGATGTTTGTTCGGAAGGCGCTGGGCGTGATTAAGGAGATAAGGAGCAGGGGGAAACTGCCGATTTTGGTTGGCGGGACGCATTATTATACCCAGGCGCTGCTGTTAAAGGACCGGCTGGCCGAGGAGGAAGGCGAGGGAGAGGGCGAGGGCAAAAAAGAGGGCAAGGGGGACAAGAGCGCGTTCGTGCCAGACACCAAAGCCAAATGGCCAATCCTACAAGAGCCGACCCCAGTGCTGCACGCCGAGCTCGAGCGCGTCGACCCCACCATGGCAGCACGCTGGCACCCCAACGACCGGCGCAAAATCCAACGTAGCCTCGAAATCTACCTCCAAACCAGCCGCCCCGCCTCAGCCATCTACGCCGACCAACGCACCCAGAACACCGACACACTCTCCGGCTCCCCCACCGCCTCTCTCCGCTTCGACACCCTCCTCCTCTGGACCCACACAGCAACCCCCACCCTACAAACCCGCCTCGACGCCCGCGTCGACAACATGCTAACCCGCGGCCTACTCCGCGAAGTACGCATCCTCACCTCTTTCGCCGGGATCGAACGTTCAAAACGCCGCCCCATAGACGAAACCAGGGGCATCTGGGTCAGCATCGGCTACAAAGAATTCCGAGACTACACGCTCGAGTTGACGGAGAAAAAGCGCTTCGACGACGAGAAAATGGCGGCCCTCAAAGCCGACGCCCTCGACCGCACCAAAATCGCTTCCCGCCAATACGCCAAGCGCCAGATCCGCTGGATCCGCATCAAGCTCGCCAACGCCATCGCGCAGGCCGACGCGAAACGGAACTTCTTCCTGCTCGAAGCCCCGGACACCGAAACCTTCGCCCGAGACGTCGAAGCGCCAGCCCTCGACCTCGCCGCCAAGTTCCTCGCCGGCGCCCCGCTGCCCGATCCATCATCTCTATCCGCCGCAGCGAGGGAAATGCTCGCGCCCGCGCGCGACTACGATCTCGCCGCGACGCCGGCCAGGTGGGCGAAGCGCGCGTGTGAAGTTTGCGCCGTCACGTGTGTGACCGAGGAGCAGTGGACGATGCATGTGAAGAGTAAGGGGCATCGGAAGAGAGTGGGGAAGGCGAGGCAGCTGGCGGAAGGGGGTGTTGCGAGGGGAAAGGGGGTGGGTGGTGGTGGGGATGAGCGAGTGGGCGAGGAGGAGGGGGCTGGGCGGGAGGGCGCGGGGGATGTGGATGGGCGAGAGGAGAAGAGTGGACTGTGAGTGCTGTGGCGGAGTGACGGCTGGATATCGAAAGAGGCTTTTGCGCGGGGATGGCGTGCTGCGTTTGCTGCGGACGGCGCGGACGGCGTGCGCGCTCTGGGTGGACGTTCCGGAGTGGGCGCTAGGCGCAAACGGTCCGCTTGGCCGTCAACGACCAGGTGCGGTGCAGCGCAAGAAGGAGGTCGGGACTCCGCAGGCGGGTAGGAGGTAAGAGGCGCGGGGAAGAGCAGGAGAAAGCGGCGCGGGGAGGGAAAACCATTTCATCATCATATACCCAGGCAGGCCCGCGATGTATAGACCGGCGTATAGACATCATTCTCATCTCTCGTCCTTCGTCCTTCGTCCACAGAACCCCCACGTTCCCCCCTTTCACCCGAAACCCCCCCCCC
>SGQK01000048.1:503-149393 GCA_004216415.1 Aeminium ludgeri | reverse complement strand
GGGGATGGGGATGGGGATGGGGATGGGGATGGGGATGGGGATGGGCAAGGGCAAGGGCTGGGGGATGGGGAGTGGGAGTGGGAGTGGGATGGCTCTGGGTACGAGGGGGAGTGCTTTGATCGACTGCCGACGCTTGGGTTTTGGAGTGCGGAGGAGGCGCGGGCGAGGAGGGCGAGGGAGTCTTGAACTCTTGGTGACGGATGTCGAACGGGGGGGCGTTCTGGGGGGTCGCCTCTGGGGCTTTGAGTTCATGGGGGAGGGAGATATGGAAATCTTCGGATATGCACGGAGGGAAAGTAAAGCAAGGTCGACTGGAGGAGGGAAAGGCGATGGAGTCCATCGACGCGAACCGGCTTCCAAGGACCATGAGCAGGTGGGACAGGTGGAACGGCATGCAGCTATGAGCGAGCATGATGTGAGCCCTTGGCAAGACGCCCGATGAGCGCGGATGAATCATCTCGCATGCAAACTCGATAGACGCGCCGTCTCACCACCAAGGCAAGCGAGCGGAAGCATGTATCCAGTACCATAGTCCCTGGGTCGATTCGACCGTATAAAGAAGCGGCCCAGGTTCTCCCCAAAAAAACACGTCCTCACAATCATCACTTAGAAACAACGCAATTGCCTCTTCCCCGCCGCATCCACCTACAGTCAACAACCCTCCCAATCCATCTCAAGTAAGCCCCCCCCTCCCCCCCACACTCGCACCCCCCCCTCTCCTCCGTGACGAAACAAACCCCCTTTTGCCGAACCGAGAGCCCCCCCCCGCGACTCCGAACAATCTCGCGGGGCCTCGATGCGCGAATCACACATTTCCCCAATACGTCTTAGCCGACATCGTCTGAAAAGAGTACAATGCGAGAACAAAGTGCTTTTGCTTTTGCATTCTACCAACAATCCATATCAACCGACCAAACGCACCCCCAAAAAACAAACTCACTAACCACCTCCAATTCCCTTCAATTTAGCGCCCAACCATCCCCCTCAACACACTCACCTCCCCCTCGGCCCGCGCAACTCGCAATTTCAACTCATCGCGCTCGCCCCGGACGGTTTCCAGCGCGGCTTCCAGCTCCGCCACGCGGTCGACTTTGCGCTGGCGGTAGCGGCGCGCGGCGGCTGTGTTGCGGGCGCGTTTGAGCGCTGGGTCGAGCTCGGGGTCTGCGGGGTTTGGCGAGGTGGGTGGGGAGGTGCGTTTGCGGGGGTTTCTTGAGGCAGGATGCGGGGTTGTGGTGGGTGCTGCTGTTGTGATGGGTGGTGATGCGGTGGCGGCCGAAGCGGAGGAGGGTTTGGCGTTCGCGGGCGCGGGCGCGATTGCGACGGGCGCCGGAGCGGGAGGAGTCGTCGTAGCGGCCGCCGTGGTGGTCGAGGCGGAAGTCCAGTCGTCGGGCGACTCGGCGAGCGAGTGTGGGTGCGTTGTCGTCGCAGCAGTAGCCGTAGCAGTAGCCGGAGCCGGAGCCGTAGTCGTGGCAGAACCCTCCATCCCCGGCGCCAATCCAGTATCGAATCCTGTGACAGTCGAAATCACCGCATTTCCATTCCCTCGTTTGCTCTCCGCGCAGCCATCGTAAAAAGAAGCAGCCACACCAACCCCAGGCCCAAAACCAAACGCCAAACCCTCCACGTCCGCATCCAGCGGCAGCCCCCCAAACAAATCCCACCCCCAAAAATCAAAATCCGCATAACCTCCGCCCGTGAGAGCGTGGTTGAGCGGGTCGGAAGAAGGGCAGAGAGATCTTTCCTGCGGCCGAGACGGATGATCCGGTGGCGGCCATGGTGGCAAGTTGGGGGCGGCCTCGGGGGCGCGAGGCCGGGTATTCGGCTAGGTGGTAAAGAGAAGGGGGGGGAGGAAAGGCTTAGGGAGAACCTCCCGTCTTTTGTGTTTTGCAGCGGTTTGGTGCGAGAGGAGGAGGTGGTGGAGGACAGGAAAATGAAGAGCGGGAAGGGGATGGTTTTTTACACTGTTTCGAGAGGCCGAGGGGGGAGGGAGCTGAAGTGACTCACTTTGAGCCAATCAGGGGCGAGCGCCGCTGGGGAATGGCCAGGCTCGTCGGGGCCGGGGCTGGTTCTTACGGTACTCCAGGGTGGCCCAGTCACCTTTTAACTCGACCGCCTGCGATCCCAAGAGAGGGCGGCGGTGTCGCATATATCGTGAACGTTCGTGTGTGTGTGCAAACGCGGCACTGGGTGGGCTGATGGGCGAGGTGAAGTGAGGTGAGGTGCGGTGTGAGGAGAGCGGACGGCTAGCCGACGAGACGCTGCGGCGTGGCTTGGCAACTCGCATGAGGCGACATCAGGCTCGCGAGGCTCTACAATGTCAGGCAGGCAGTCACACCTTATCATACGAGGAACGCCTCACCCAAACAGTTCGGTTCAGTCAAAAGAGTGACAGAGCGCATCGTCTGTTCGTCTTTGCGGCCCAATATAAAAGTAGTTAAGTTTGTGCTCGAGCGCGAAAGAGAGAGAGAGAGAGGGAAACAACAGAGAAAAACGAAAACATGCGGATGCGAGCGATCCTCCTCCCGTGCGCCTATCCCGACGCCATACACATGACGGCGCGGCGACGACCACCACCGCCGAGCAGGCTCGCGTTGCGCTGCCTGCCCGACACGAGGTGGGACACGTCCGCTAATCGCCGGCGTTTTCCTCCCCCCTCTTCTTTTCATCCTTCCCTTTTCCACCACCCTCGCCCTCTCAGCCACGCCCCTCACCCTATCCTCTACCACGAAAACGCCTCCTCGAAGACGTCAATCTCCGTCCCCTCACACCTCTCCCTCGTCGCCCTCCTGACATCATCGCTCAAACTCCCCGTCCCACACACACTAACCGCCATGGCACCGACCTGGCGCTCCTGCTCCTTGCTCATCAACGCGCCGACATCCGGCTTCCCGGGGAACATCTGCACGCTGCTGCTAGGCGAGTGGATCTCCTTTGTGCTGCGCGGGCGCGTGACGAAGAGCAAGATGCGCAGGATGTCGCGGCGCTTCTCCATGCCGAGAATCTGCGTCATCCAGGGCCGGATCCACTCGAGGTGCTCGGGCGACTGGATGACCCAGACCAGGGTGACGGAGCGCGTGGCGGCGGTGCCGTTGGCGTAGGCGGCGACAAGGTCGCGCACGTGCGGCACTTGGTGCGTGATGCCGACGCCGGCGGCGAAGAGCATGACGGTGCCGTAGGATTGCAGGCACTGCTCGCCGTAGGGGCCCTCGACGAAGGCGGACGCGGTGAAGCGGCCGCCGGGCGCCGCTTCGGCTTTCTTCCACATGCGGTCCGTGAAGCCTGTGCGCCGGCGCACGATGAGCGACATGCTGGTCGTGGTGCGCGCGAGGATGTCCTGGCGCGCCATGGGGAGGTGGGCGCCCTTCTCGGAGTCGTGGGCCGAGGCGGCGTCTTCGGACCAGCAGATGGAGAAGGGGTGCGAGGTCCAGAGCCCGACCGACGGCATGTACATGTAGACGTGCTGGCCAGGGCGGAACTTCCAGGGCTTGGCGACGTGGAGGGTGATGCGGACGGCCTCGCCGGGGAGAGCCTCGACTTCGGCCGTGGTGCCGCCCTTGCCCACATTGCGGCGCAGGATCAGGTAGCAGCGCAGTGAGCGCTCGAGGATCCAGCAGATGACGGCGGCGATGACGAAGGCGCGCTGCGGGCGCGTCTTGAGGTGGAACCAGACGGCGGCCGAAGCGAGGACGACGACGAGGAAGTGCATGTGCAGGAAGGTCTCGTACCAAGCGTGGCGAAGGGCCGAGGGGGAGTGGAGCAGCAGGAAGATGAAGGCGCAGGTGCCCGTCAGGCCGCTGTAGATGAACGAGGACGAGGTGAAGGAGGCGCCGATGGCGGCCCAGCCCTTCTCGCTGCCGCTTTCGTAAATCTTGCCCGCCATCCAGAAGGCCGAGTGGGCCACGGCCTCGAAGACGACGATGCGCCCGACCCATCGGTGGATCAGGTTGAAAGTGTCGAAGCTCACGCCCAGCAGCCAGATGAAGGGGTTGTTGCGTCCGGCCAGAATGAAGAGCGGGATCATATTGAGCACGGCCAGCACGCCAGTACGCTTGCAGCCGCCGTCGATGAAGGTGTCCGCGTCGGTCCAGTCGATGTACATGGCGCAGGTGACAATGTTCATAATGAAGTAGCCGAGCAGAAACACCGTCTGCGCGCGGCCCGGCAGCGTGCCCACATTGATAGCCGCCGACAGCTTGAACTCGCGGTTATGACGACGCTTCAGCAGCGGCGCGGAGATGTAGTGGCGCTTGATGGCGGCCCAGGTCTCGTCGGGCACGCTGAAGTAGCGCTGCTTGTTGTCGCTGGCGGTGCCCTGGCTCAGATTGGCGATGCGGCGGATGTGACGAAGCAGCACCAGGCCCCAGCGGTACACCAGCATGATGCCCACGATGACGGCCCACACGTAGGCCGTGTACTTGCACATGTTCCAGTTCTCCTCGTCGGCCTTGAGCTCGGCGGGAGTCGGGGGCCCGTAGGATTTGGCCATGACGGATGGCAGGGCGGCCGCCAGAAGCAGCGCCCGGGTTGAGAGCGGCATCTTCTGGGGATCGTGTCGCCTATGCGGTGGTTGTTTATTTGGGAGATATGTCCGGTGGTGTGCTCACGTCGTCGTCGCGGCGATGCACGTCGTTTCAGAGGTGTGAGATCGTGGTCGATTCGTATCCTTCCTCCGGGGGGGGGGGGTTTTGAGTATGTGTGAAAGATCGGGTCGTCGTGTCCGGCACGGCGTTCTTTTTACCCTATCAGCCTGACGATGGGGTGATGTCGGAGCGGATAAAGAGGTAGCGAACGGCGTCGGCGCGGAAAGGTGCGCTCGTGGTGGGTGTGGTCGTCAATAAGGAGCGACGGGCCGCACAGCAGCAGTGAAGGGTCGACGAGCGGAGTGTGAGGACGTGGTGATGGTGATGGTGAAGGCGCTGGCGCGTTCACGAAGGTCAATGGTCGTCCTTCACTTGGTCGTTGAGCGAGTGTGAATGGGAGGGAATGCGAGAAGGTTATGCGAGAGAGCGTCAGGGGATGTTGGCATAGACGCAAGGGAGTGGCATGTGCCGGCGAGGGGCGAGAACAGCGGGCGGCAAGGCTGGTGGCTTGGTGATGAAGAGGTGGTGTCGCGGAGTGGATTGGCGAGGGCGCGGACGGGGGTGGTGGTGGTGGAGCGGTCGGAGAGAGAGAGGAGATACGACAGGGCGTCACGTCGAATTGATTGGGGAGGGCGTCGGGGCAGCTGGGGCGAGGCAGAGCGCCGCTGGCCGCCAAGGCTCGATGGCTTTGACGCTGAAGGGGGAGGAAGGAGCCCGTGTGTCAGATTGCAGTGGGGCGATGGCGAAAAGCCTTTTTGTCTGTCGCGACGAGTTGATTATTGTTCTCGACGTCGCGCCTTCAAGTTGACGAGCGTGTCTTTCTGCATCTTTCTTGAACTACGTAGTATCGACCTTTTGTTGTTGTTGTTGTTGTTGTTGTCGCCACACACTTCTTTCTTGTTCCTTTCCCCCCGTCAACACGTCTCATTCCCCACCCTCCCCACCCCCCCACCCGCCAGACGGGTACCTTGCGCCCTCAGGAGTTCCGGCGCTAAACCTGTTCCTGCATCTCCAGCGCGGCCACTCCCGCGCGTCCCTGACGGCCCCTCCCGCGCAGCCACTGATTGGCCGGGGACGCCCCGTGGGACATTTTAATCTCGCGGCTTCTTCGAGTCTGCGCGGTCGCCGACCAACACGATCGGACACGATGATTTGCGCCGACGTGCGTCAGCGAGGAAATTTGGCGCGTCGCGGCACCCCGGCGATCCAAGTGGTGTGGTGACGACCGCCACGCCCGCCGCCGTGCTGCTGTGATGCGCCGCGCGCTTGCTGGTCGCTTGTTCGTTGGCATGAATTCACGACATCATGGTCTGCGGGTTGGAGCTGTTTGTGCATCTTCCCCCACGTGCCGCGTCGTGGACCGAGAGCACCACGGCCGCCTCGTACAATCGTGACGTGTGTTTTTTGGGGCGGGCGGGGGGGGGTTTGGGATTCTAGGCGGTGCGTCGGGGGTGGGACGCGTGCCACGAGGGGGGGGAATACGGTTTGATGAGCGCAGCGTGCGGGAGCCGGGGTGTGTGCATCGACGATACGGCCGGCCCGGGGTCTGGACCTTTTCGCCTGCGAGGCTGCGACTGCCGGGGTGGAGGCTCGGAGGGCTGTCGCCGCGGCGAGGTCCGGACGGGGGACGGTGAGGTGACATCGACGGTGTGTCTGACGGTGAGACATGAGGTTTGCCAAGTCGCTTGTCGTTGTGGAGAAACTACGGTACAGGGACAGACTACCTACTCTCCAGACTCCAAGGCTCGCAAGGATGGCGGCGTTGCCTCCGGTTGTGGGGACATCGCCTGTCAATTTGGAGGTCCCGACGATGCAGCAGTGGTGTCTCACGAACGACGGTTACCGAGGGTAGAGACGCGGGGAGGCGTGCGATGGGCGTCACAGGCGTTGTCGGTAGGAGCTATCGCCGTATCTGTCACTCAGCGCACAAACACGTGGAGATGGCGAAGCGCTGGATTTCCAGCTGGTACAGGCGGCAGCCGTCGCGGTCGAGGGTCAGTCTCGGCACGAGAAGCACAGCGGTGCTGGTAGGCGCTGGGGGTCGAAGGGGGGGCAAGCCGGGTTTCGTGGGCGCTTGGGGTGGGGAGGTGAAGGGGAACGGCGGACATGGCGGTCTTGGGGTTGTTTCCAGGTAATGCTGGGCAATTAATGGTGCTTTCCATCGTGAGAATGAGAAGCCGCTTGGAAACCCTCGTGGAGCGCCATGTTAGTCGTCGTAGGAGAGTCCCGCCGGGGTATATGGATACAGAGGAAGAGCAACACCATCACCAGCAGCACAACTGCCACATCACCCCACCCATCCCCTCAAACCGCCCCCTCCCCAAAGTCCCTCACCCCCTGCCTGACCCCCTGCTCAAACTCCCACACCAACCCCCATCCCCTCAGCGCCACATGCTCCCTGATCCTCTTCAAACACCACAAATCCAGCATGCCCACCCCATCCGCCCCCTCCCACCCATGCTCCACGCGACACGCAAAGAACGCCCGCGCATCCCCCCACCCGACATCCCACCCCGTCTCGAACCGCCAGTGCTCAAACGCCGTCCCGGGATGCTGCGAATCCCAATACCCGCAATGCGCCGCCACCGTCCGCGACCTCAGCGCGTCATGCTGCGAGTCCGCCATGGCTAGCCGCCCACGCACATCGCACGCAGCCAGCTTCAGCACTTCCGGGGCGTGAATCGCGCCCAGCTCCGTCATGGCGCGGAACCCCCACTCGCCCCCGGGCATCCAGTCCATGCGGCCCGTCCAGAAGAAGGCGCCGCCCGCGCGCGCTTGGAAGCGCTGGCACTGCGCGTTGCCGAAGGCGCGCACGAGGGCGTCTTTGTCGTCGCTGCCTTTCTGCGCCCATGACTGCGGCGCCATGACGCAGCTGTACTCGCCCACGATGGCTTGCGCGGCGCCGCGGTCGGCGACGGAGCCGGCGTGGGCGTCGAGGGGGGTTAGGGCCGTGTGCGGTTCGGAGCAGATTTGCTGCGGGGATTTGTGGACGTCGGCCTCGCTGAAGCACCAGTAGAGGTGCGTGTCGACGACGACGGGGTTGGCGGCGGGGACGCCGGGCGAGTTGTGCGCTCGCGACCAGAGCACGGCGCGCGTGAGGTCCCAGCCGTCGGAGATGTAGACGGGGAGGCTGGCGTCGATGGAGGAGAGTTGCGCGAGCACGTTGGCGTACCAGTCGTACATGCCGGGCGCGTCGTGCTCGGCTTCGTTGATGAGCTGGAGTCCTGCGACGCCGGGCATAGTGCAGGCTTCGCGCGCGATGAAGGTGAGGCAGCGCGTCGCGAGGCCGCGGTTGTCTTTGGACGCCCAGAGCTCGACTTTGCCTGAGTCGGTGCCCGAGTGGTCGTTTGGGTTCGCACCCCCGGGAAGGCCGTGTAGGTCGACCAGCACGCCGATGCCCCTCTGCGCGCACCTGGCGACTAGATCTTTGACGGCCTGCCACGCGCCAGCGTACACGTCCGCGTGATCCTCGAACGCCGTGCCCTTGCAGAATTGCTTGCCCAGTGTGAAGTAGCCGATCGGCAGCCGCACCGTCGTGCAGCGCGCGACGTCCCGTAGCCAGTTCAGGTCCGCATCGCTCACGTACTCGCGCCAGTGGCGCTCGAAACGGGCGCGCGCGGCGTCGTGGCCTTCGGCTTTCACCCAGGATTTCACGGCCGAGCGCTCACTGGAACCCTGCGCCTTCTCGTGGTACATGCTGCCCGTGATCCAGCGCTCCATGATGAAGACGGAGCCGAGGTTGGTGCCGTGGTGGTAGCGATGGCGGGTCACGTCTGCCAGGCTGGGGGGGGGCATGGCTATTGGGGGCGTAGAGATGGGTTGCTGTTGTGGGTGGACGGAGGCATGGTTGCTGCTGCTGTCGTCGTCGTCGTGGAGGACGGCCTTGGCTTTGTCGAGGAAGCGTTTCATGGTTCTTTTGGTCTCAGGGCGGTCGGTGATGAAACGAACGATGAGGAAAAGGAAGATGCAGGCGAATATCACGATCAGCCAGTAGGATGAGTAGAGTTGCATGCAGGTCGGGCCGGAGAGAGTCGTGGATTGGAGACGGAGGGCCAGGCAGAATCAGAAGGCATTATTGTGGCAACGCGTCCATCCCGAGGCCAGACCATTGCGACTGCTGCGGCCTGGCAAGAGCGGTGTCGCTTTTCTGGTGGAGATCAACGGCTGTGCTGTGAGGAAAGAGCAAGTGTGGTGAGCTGCGCGGCTGACCGGATGGAGTGCCAAGGCGGGCCTTGCATTTTCAGGTCCGCCTATACACCTGCAGATTACATCGAGGGAACGCTGCGGTCGTGAGTTAGATTAAGAAGAGGAACTGAAAGTGTGATGCTGTCGATTAAATAGGCACATGGATGCATTGCAAAGTCTCCTTCATGAGAAAAGGGTATTGAAGCGCCCGAAAGTGCGCCGCGTGCCCTGTCGATTCGCTTTGATAGAACCACCGTAGCTACGCCAGCGCTCCATGCTACCACACGTACACCGCCCCTCCTACTGAACACATCTAGTAGTCGGTCTGGGTGTTCTGGGGGAACTCAAAGTTCACCCCCTTGCCGGTCAGGCGCTTGTACACCTCAGAGTAGGTGTCCAGCCTGTAGTCCACACCACCACGCTCCTTCTCGTCCAGAACGACCTTCAGGACCTTGCTGGTGTCCTCCCGGGTGCGCACACGCTTGCCAACGATCTCGACGGGGTAGACCAGGTCGGCAAGGATGGCCTCGTGGACCGCGGTCAGAGTCCGGGAACGCGGGCGCTTCTGAGTCTGGGATGTGCGGCTGCGGTTGCTGCGCTTGGGGCGGGGGAGGATGCGGCGCGACGCGATGATGAGGACGTGGCGGTCGGAGAACTTCTTCTCCAGCTCACGCGTCAGGCTAGGTGGTTGTCAGCGATGCGCGAGCAGTGGTCGAGGGGATGCTCAAAGCTTACCGCTGCTGCGAGCGGTGCCAGCCCTGGAGCAGAGGCACCGGCACGAAGATGACAATGGCCTTCCTGCCGTGGCCAACCTCGATCTATAAGAATCCTGGTGTCAGCGAAAATGCTGCCCAGTGCCCACCGCCTCTTCGTAGAACGAGATGCCACATGTATTCCATTGTTGCGTCGGTATGTCCGATACCATTGCCCATGGCCTATCTCTTGCTCTGGATCCGTTGTTTTCTCATCTTACCTCGCGAGCCGACATGAACTGCAGCGGCCGGAGGGCGCCCTTCATGTCGGGGATGTTGGTCTCGAGTTCATACAGGGCCGTGGCGATGCTGGTCTCGATCTCGGAGGGCTTGGCCCGCGAGGGGCTGTTGGGCGCGATCTTGTTGAGGGCTTGCTGAGACATGACGGCGGTGATGTCCCTGGGGTCGACTGTGGAAGGAGGAAGGGTTGTCGAGGGCCTGGCAAAAGTTCGAAGTGAGCAGCCGCGCGCCGCTCAGAATTGGTGGGCACGGTGTGTCCGCTCGGCCCGCGGCTTGGCGGAAGCTGGTGTCCTGAGGCACTTATGCGTCTTTCCCGAAGATAGTGCGGAGAGTGGAGGGAGGTCCACTCGCTCGCTCCTTCTCTCCATCTCGATTCGCCCCGACTTCCAACCTTCACGCTCACGACAACAACAACAACAACAACCACCTGTTTTCGACATCCACTCCGCGCAGTCGCATCTTCTCCGAACAACCTTTTCCCGATTACGCGCACATTATACGACACTAGCGTAGTCAGCATTTACTGCCTATTCTACGCGAACAGCCAGTAATCGATCGAGCACTCCCCAGCAGAGCATGCAATGCTAGACTCGTAGGCGCATAACAAGGCATGAATGGGAGCAAATCACCAGACCCGAAGACTCGGTCTCCTGGTCCGGCAGACACCGCCGTAAGCGATGCGCCCGCGGTTTTGGACGGGCACCTCAGCCCTGGGGCTTTCAAGGACAAGCCGAAAGCGCAGTCGTCGCCTGTGCACTCGATAGAAGGAGGCGGCGACAAGCCGCAGGATGCGCCCGCAGAGAAGACGCTGGCGGCCCACGTCTTTGGCAACACCGGCGACGATGATGCTGCGTCTGAAGCAGAGACCTTGATCGACAGCCCTGTTAAGAGGAGAGAGCTGGAGAAGCAGCTGCAAAACAGTGCGACCAAGGCGGACAAGCCTCAGCGTAGTCGCATCGGCGGCCTCCCAGTCCCACAGGATGACGACGAAGACATGGACTCTGCGACTTCCCCGATTGCCAGCACCGAGAGAAGCCCGGAAAAGCGCGCTGATGCGACCATTGAAGGCAAGGAAGTACAGCCGAAAGATGAGGAAGATGATAGACAGGCGGGCAGCGAACCACTGAGCTCCGCGCAGTCGCCGATCGAGGGCTCTCTCTCTAGGGACTCGTCAACATCGCGCTCGAAATCGGAGCGATCGAGGGAGGAAGCCGATGGCGAAGGCTCGCCTAATCCCAGGAAACGAAAACATCGCGCGTCTTCGGCAAGTCTGCCCAGCAGCAAGCGGCAAAGCATGGACCCTCCCAAGCGCAGGCTGCGAGGAATGCACTCTGAAGGGTTCGATGGTCGATCGCCGTCGCCAACCGGGCGAGAACACAAGCGCGCATTTTCAACACAGTCAGGGATTGACGGGAACATCGAAGTGCTGTCGCGGAAGCGAAAAGCGGCGTCGCAGTTCCCTGTTCGTGACGGAAAAGCCTCCAGACATGGTTTGGAAGAGTCGGACGCCTCGTCTGAAACCACCTCGCGGGGAAACGACGAGCAGACACGACCGAAGCGCGGCATCGGTCGCGCGACATCTACACCTGGTCGGCCACAACCCCAACTCAAGCGACACGTCAACAAATACGGCTTCACGAAACTCGCAGAGGCATGTGAAAACAACGACTTGGACCTGGTCAAGCAATGGCGCCAGAAGGATCCGGATCAGCTGGAGCAGCCCGAATTTGCCATGAACACGCCGTTGCAGATTGCTGCGCTAAACGGCAATGGAGAGATCGTGTCCTATCTCATCGACCAAGGCTGCCAGATTGATTGCGCGAACGTGGACAAGGACACTCCGCTGATTGACGCGGCAGAAAATGGGCATTCCGAGGTTGTGAAGCTACTGCTTGACGCGGGCGTCGACCCACTGCGCCAGAATAGCAAGGGGCAACAGGCGCTCGACGTGATTACTGATGAAACCGAAGAGGTGGGCGCGATTCGCGCTGCGCTCCACGGCGCCATTGACGCTTGGAATAGTAGCGAAGCGAAGCAAAGGCGCGAAGAGGAAGAAGAGCAGCGCCATCGTGCCGGACCTAGCAAGGGATTGCAATTCATGGCACGGACGTACGAGAACCTGCTCAAGCTCGTTCGGGATAATGACCGGAATGGCGTTCGAGAGTTTCTCGCAGCCCGCGTTCCGGTCGATAACAACATTATTGCAGCCGCCGCGAAGACTGGCGATTCCTACCTGGTCAACATGCTTCTGGCTGAGATGACCGATAAAAAGGCCTGGCAAAAGCCTGAAAAGCCTATGCTTAGTGTCCTGGGAACCAGCCATTTTGAGATGGTGAAAATGATTACTGAGCTGGACCAGTTCAACCCCCTCTGGAAATCACGACAGGGCCGCACTTGGCCGGAACTGGCAGAAGACAGGGCTGGGTCAATGTGGAAGCAGGAGAAGGACCTACTACAAAAACTGTACGATCAAAGGATGGCAGCCCGCACAAGCTCAAGTCCCGTGTCGAAGCGCGAGCATGCGAAGAGAAAGGCGCCTCCAAATCCAAGCTCACGTCCGTCTCAACATGACGGGAGTGAGGGCGGAAGGGACGACGGTAGCGACGAGGATGTTGTGCCTGCCAAACGCAAGATCGCTAGAAGGCTGATGTCGAAGAAGGACATGCGCCGCGCAGGTGGAAAAGCTACATTAGATGATTCCTCTGAAGACGATGCCAAGGAAGGCACAAGCACACCAGTTCCTGCCAGCGAGAATGACGCCGAGCCCAGGCCATCCGACGACTCTGGGCCTCGCCCTCCGGAGACATCAAGGGCTAACAGTCCCCAACAAGTCAGCAAGCCACCCAGTCCTGCAGAGCGAAAGCCAGATCCTACCAAGGCGTTCGACAAGGAGAGCGAAGCTGCCGCTGCGCAGAAACTCAAGGCTGAGAAGGAAGAGGAAGCAAAGTACGCGATTGAGCAAGCCAGCCGCCTCGAGGCGAAGCGGCGCGAAGAAGCAGCCGCCGAAGCAGAAGCGAAGCGTGCTGAGGAGGAGGCTCGCAAAGCACAGGAAGCTCGTGAAGAGGAGGCACGGCGCGAGAAAGAGGAGGCGCTGGAACGAGAACGCGTTGAAGCCGCTCGCCAGGCCGAGGAGGAGCAACGGCGGAGGGAGGAGAGCGCGCAGGCCGCTCGTACTCACCGTGCGAGTTTGCTTACCGCTCTACCTGCGCCGCTGAGGCACTTCCTCGATTCGTCGTCGCCCTTGCAGTATCAATCCGCGCACGAAAAGCGGAACCTCCTCCGCCTCTTCACCCCGCTGCGCTGCTTCTGCCTCGACGACCCGGACTTGCCAGGCCGATGGGTGATGAACTTCCAGATCGCCCCTCTCATCGGCAAGAGCGGCATCGAGCTTTTCTTCCCCCGCGACTGCCCCGGCTGGGAAAGCAGCCTCGCAAGCGAAATCGCATGCATCGAGCAAGTCCCAGCGGAGCTGCAGCGATCGCTTGCCAAGCACTTCGTCGCAAACCTGCACGAGCGACTGCCCCATCCTCAGCCCAACGCCCACGGCACCGACGACAGCTGGGAGGCCGAGCAAGCGCGCGCGCGCAGCCGCATGACCGCGCTCGAAGCCTCGCGCAAAGCCCTTCTCGGCCCGACCTCAGCACTCCAGCTCCGCGCCGTGCGCCTCGACGACTTGCGCCCGCACTTCCACCCGCTGCTGCGCGAGACGCCCGTCGCCATCGAGCACGTGGTGCTGCCCTCCTCCGCAAGTGAAGACGCCGCTTCGCCCGCCATGAACGGGAAAGTGCCGAGCTTCGTGCACACTGTGGCGGAGGCTTGGCGGCGAAATCGCGCCCGCTTTGCGCCGGAGACGCTGGAGCAGGAGGCGAAGGATCGCGAGGCCGGGTGGGTTGTGGTTGGTCAGAAGCCTGTAGTCAGGACTGAGGAGGTTGTGGTTGTGCATGAGAAGTAGGTGGTTGGCTTCCCTTGTGTGTTCAGGGGCTGTTGATGAAGAGGAGAGAATGTGCATACGCGGGGCATGGCTATACAAAGGCCCAGGTTGAGCGTTCTGGACATCATGATTAGATGGCAGTTTAGCGCTTGCATACTTGTTGTGCTTACTCGCTGGCGGAGGAGGGCACTAGCTGTGGGCAGTCGGCCTTGTCATAGACGAAGACATGTCATCACGTCCCTTTCCCACGCCCTTTTCCCCCTGGCCACAACCAACCCTCCGATGCTCTCTGCATGGACCTTCCCGAACCCGCTCGCATATCCATCAGATGTCGCATCTGTCATGCCAGCACGAAAGCCCACAAGCTGACGTGAGGCTCAACGCGCCATGTGCACCCCCCAAGCCGTCGACACGGTCTGGCAAAATCCCCCGTCCTCCTTCCGCATCGGGCAGTTGTGGCCAAAATCGAATTATCGTTCAACCACGCACGACAGCACGCTAGATTTGATTGGATCTGTGCACGCACCGATGCCCCAAAAAGGTCATCTCGTGTCTTGTCTTCCGAAAGTCCTGCCACAGCGTTTGAACACGATGTTATACGTGGCGGATAGGGTGTCGTCTCGCTGCTGGAATTCTTTGCTCCTTCCCTCTTCGTCGAAGCGTGACTCAAGGTGTCGGTATCCCCACATCCATATTTGCTCTCATCAGCAGCCGCGTACGGCCGAGACCCAATTCCCCCTAGCCACCACCCAGCAACACACAGAGCGCTTCGCCACTACCGAACGGGAAACTTCACCGCAAGTCGGGTGTCAAACAACGTCTTCCCACGTCGTCTCCAGCTCAATGGGAGGCAGCCCTTCTCCGTTGCTTCGTGGCGCCACCGGACGAACCCTAACCGCCCACCTACCGAACCTCGTAAACCTACAATGTTCCCACGCGAGCCACATCATCATCCAAACATCACGATGCATCAACCCGCCAACCTCTGTTCGCCCCAAAAACAAAACAAAACGCTCCACGTCTTGGGTTGTTGTTCGTCGTCCGCCCACGCGCCAGCCGCCCAAATCGTACGCTCTCCGCACGCATACAAGCCATGAATGGCCGCACGCACTGCAAGGGTACCCGACCTTAGCATGCTTCTCCGCCCCAGCTGACAGCTGTTCTCACGTCAGGTCGACACAGCGACAGCGGACTACAGATACGACGGCGCATGGCGCATGCATACGGTCCTCACCAAGAGGAAGTAGGCCCGCACGGTCGCCTATAACGTGGTTGGTAGTGCTGTCCGTCCCGCATGCCAGAACAGACGGTTGATCGCCGTCGCGGGTTTCGATCGATCGGCCGGCCGCGATGGGAGGGTGGCTTGCGGGTGAGCTGAGTTCTCGGCTGTTCCTGTTACGGACTGCTGTCGCGGCCGTTGATTGCTGTCGTCGTCGGTTGCGGGCGTGCCTGCAGCTGTGTGATGATGATGCATATGTGTCTTGTCATGCGAGTGTGGATGTGTGGGGGCCTTTGATGGTGAGATGTCGGCGGGGATTATTCGGGTTGCGAGGTCGGAGTCCTGTCGGTTGTTGGAGTCGGGCGCCGCGGGTCGAGGTCGGAGTACCGTGCCTTGGTGCTTGTGTCGGCCTTTTACTGGATTACTGACATGTTGTTGCATGATTTTGCATGAGTTTTCAGTCGTGGATTGGGATGTTCCCCGGAGCCTCATGTCAACGCCTCGGGGCGGAGGCCGCTGGGGCAAGGCAACTACATATCTACACCCTCCGAGTGGCACGCCTCGAGGAAGAAGGCGAAGCAGAACTCTTAGTGCAACACGCAACACCCACCACCACCACCTGCTCGAGTTCAACTCAGGCACCCATGGCCCCCCCAGCCTCCAACAGCTTCTACCAGACCCCTATTGGCCGCGCAAAGCAGCAAGTCGGAAGCGCAGCCCCCTCCCCCCTTCGCACCGCAGTAGCAGCAGCAGCAAGCTCCTCCTCCTGCACGCTCCCCCCCCCCACCATTGGCCCCTAAGCGCCCGTCCAGCAGCCACCCGAATCACGAGGCAAGACGTCTCGCACACCCGCCAAAAGCGCCCCCGCCGCGCGCGCGCGCGCGAGGCTGGCTGGTCGGGTTCCTGCGAGTGCTACGTAGGCCCCGCGATGGGGGGGGGGGGGAACTGTGATGGGGGTCTCTGCATGGGGTAGAGAGATGCGTGACCGACGGGACTTAACTACTAGTACTCACGTCTTACTGAATGCGTGCGTGCTGCCTCGCAGGTTCGTCAGGCCGGCAGGCGTCGTCGTCGTCGTCGCTCCGCTGCGGCGGGCGGGACAAAGGACGAGTTCTCGCGGTGAGGTGGGGGGCTGGTCGGGCCAAGTGTTGCAAGGCCTAGGTACTACGTCGGGTTGGGGAGGTGATATCGATGATGTCGCGCTCGTCCGTCCGGCCTGCGGGCTGCAGTAGTCTACAGTCTACGTGTCAGGCTCGCCGCGGCCGCGAGGGGACGACGACGAACTCGATTAGTTTATTCGTGGTGATGTGGTGGATGACCACCCGAGGACAGGTGTGACGGGGGCCTCGCTCATGCTGTGTTGTGTCACGGGGATGAGTTTGGAGGGTTGATGAGGGGCTTGTTAGGCGCCGGGGCTGCTCGATGAGGTGCTGGTGATGGATGATCTGGTCCGGAGTGGTGGGGCAGACAGGTTCGGTAGTCGACATGTAGACCGGTTACTCCGTACTGTATCGAGCGAGGCAGTAGTGAGGCAGTAATAATAAACCAGTGCTTCAAGGGACACCGGCCTGCCTGTTCTTCGCCGTCTCGACGCTTCCCCCCTTCCTACGACGGCCTACTTGTACTATAAGAGCACATCCGCCCGCGCACTGCTGCAGTGGTGAAAAGCACGGGAGCATTTGTTATACCAGCCAACCCTGCCGCGGCCACGCACGCCCTTTCGACCCGGCATCGCAGCACGCCGTCCTGTAGTCGTCCGGCACGCGGGACTATCGATCTGGCAAAAGGTTAACTCTGACCGCCTGCGGGCCCCGTCCGCCCCCCCCAACTCACATCCTCGCATCCCCCACGCCGCCGCCGCCGACGACCGACTTTCGACCCTCCTGGCCCGCCGAGCCCGCACAAACACACACACCGCCCCTGGCCCCGAACAATCTCGTGCCTTCTGGCGCCGTCGAGCCTGCAGCGACCCCCCTGCCACCCAACTTCCCCCCCCCCTCTCCTGTGCACAACAGTCCGTCTGCTGTCGGCACCTCGACGCCACTCGACTCTTCCACGACACCACACATCCGACAGCCTCACAGCACATTATTCTCGCCACTCCCAGCAGCAGCAAGCAGCAGCAGCAGCAGCTTCGCCCGGCCGGCCATCGATACAGCACGAGAGTACGCGGGTACAAACCTGCTTCCTGAGTTTCCCGCGCCTCGCTTGGCGTCGCTTGCCCGCCCAACGACCCAACGTCACAGCTCCGTGCGAAACTCGGCGCCTCCCGCTCCCGTCCCCGACACCGTCCTCCGTCCGCCGCCTCTCACTTGCGACCGCCAGTCCCTGTTCCAGACACACTCACCCACACACCCACACCCGACAAGTCCATCTTACCCCGTCCTCCGCCACGCTCCCTCCCCCGACAACGCGTCTTTGCCACTCGGTCTGCGCTGTTCGCGAGGCGGTGCAACCCCTTGGCCATCCGGGTTCGTGGAGTGCCGACCGCCTGTCGCGACACCCGCCCCCGTATTACTACCCCTTCCTACCATCTCCGCCCATTCCCTCCGAGCCTTCTTCATTCACCACCACGCATCCTTCGCGACCGACACGGCAACGGCCATATCGTTTTGTGACCTCGAACCTAGCCCGGTCGCCGATTGACCGGCCCTAATTCCTTCCCCCGACTCCACACACACACACATACACACACGACCATGGCCTCACCACTCCCGCCCGATCCCTATCTGGCCCTCAACGTGCCTCGCGACGCACCCGCCGACACCATCAAGAAGCAGTATCGGAAACTCATCCTCAAGTTTCACCCGGACAAGGTGCAGGACGAGACCCAGAAGCAGATCGCCTCGGACCAGTTCCACAAGGTGCAGACCGCCTTCGAGATCATTGGCGATGAAGACCGCAGGCATCGCTATGACGCACAGATGAGGTTGGCGGAACTGAGGAAGGACATGATGGAGAAAGGTGGCTCGCAAGTCGGTGGGAAGAGACCGGCGGAGAACAAGCAGAACGACCACCGCCCTCGTGCGGAATCGCCTCGTGAGCCCCGGGATAATGGCTACTTTACTCGCGGCTCAGACCGCACCGAGCGCGCGCCGCCTCAGTACGAAGAGAGGAGGCCCAGCTATGCTGCTCAGGCCGAACACTTCGACGAGGCGCCCCGGGCGACTTCTAGGAAGTACGCGTCCGAAGAGCGACCTTCGAAACGAGCACCTCCGCGTCCGGAGCCGCCGCGTGAACGTCCCAGGATGTTCACGAGGGAGTCAAGTTATGCGACCAAGGAGAAGGAACGTGATCGACGGGAGAAGAGCAAACGGACGGACAAGGACTTGCGGAGAGACCGTGCGACGAAACATCAGCCTGCTCGTCCCATGATGGAGACGGACTCGTCGAGCAGCGACTCGGATCCCTATGAGCGGACGAGAAAGCAGCACCGCGAAGAGGACGAACAGCGGCGGGCTCGGGAGCAGTACTGGGAGCAGGTGCGGAGGCAGCAGGCCGAGGCGGCGAACGACTACTACCCCGATGAGCGAGCTCGCAAGATATTCTCGCAGGGCAATGATGCCCGCGAGTACATCAGGTCGGGGGGCAGACCTGAACGCCGTGCTGAACCTGAACCTGTTCGCCCGGCCCTTGCTCGCGGCCAGACTCGGGACAAAGTCGAAAACGTCAAGCGTGGCGAAGGACCGCCAGTCATGATGCGCAGATCGTCGACGCGCCCCAAGACTACTACGCGGGACTCGGAATCGCCTCGCAGAGCGGCGGCGCCCCGCGAAAGGGATCCCAGGTCGAGTGACGAGACTGTCGACGAGCACCGCGACATGCGACGCCCCCCGGGCCTCCAGAAGAACGTCTCCTCACCCGCGGGCATGCACCTGCCGACCTTTGACAAGCAACGTTCGCAGTCGGTGCAAATGGATCGCGACGACTTCAAGCCGCAAATGAAGCGCGCGGAAACCATGCCGCAGCAAGCCACCAACCCGGCCCAAGACCCCCGCCGCAAAGACCGCAGCACCGCCCCCGAGCGCGGCTCCCGCCTGCGCCGTACCGAAACGACCGCCGCCCGCAACAGCCCCGCCCCCTCTCCGGAGCGCCCCCAGGCCTCGCGCAAATACTCCTACGCGCCGCAGCAGCCCTACGCCGAAGACCGCGAACGCGAACGCGAACGCGAACGCGAATACGCCGCGCAAGACGCCTACCGCACCGAGATCCGCGAGCCCACGCGCGGCAAACACATGACGCGCTCCCCCTCCCCCATGAAAGACCGCGCACACTCCCACTCACGCCCAACAACTAAATCCTACGCCCCACAAGCCGCGCCCCCGCGCCTGCCGCGCACAACCTCACACCGCTACGACTACAGCAGCGCCGCGCCCACGACCGCCGGCGCCTCAGCCAACATCTCGCCCACCGCCGGCCCCGGCGCAGGTCCCTCACCAACCGACGCCTACCCCTCTACCCGCCCGCCCATGGCACGCGCCGACAGCTCCTGCAACACGACCGCCACGGCGCCGGTCGCCGCCGCGCAAAGCCAGCAAGGGCCGCTCTACGGCGAAGTCCCCACGACCGCGGGCGCGGCCAGCATGGCCGCGCCCCCGCCCATGCCGAGCGGCACGCAGCAGACGTCGCGCCCGCCCAAGGGCGCCGCGTACGAGAGCATGGGCAAGGGGTCCAGCGGCGCGAAATATGCGTCGACGCCGCGGGAGGAGCGCAGTGGTGGGGGGGGCGGGTTTTTCGGGTCGAGCTCGAAGAGGAGGGGGAGTTATGTTAGGGAACGGCCCGGGTATGGGAGGAGTGGGAGTGGGTTTGTTTCGGTGAGGTGATGGGGGATTTGGGTTGTGTAAGTTGGAGAGAGGAGGTGGAGGTTGAGGTTGAGGTTTGGCACGCTCTGACGAAGGCCTTTCTCGGTGGCGGGCTCGGTGCTCGCCTTTCTTGCTGTTTCTGCTTTTTGCTACTCTTTGCTCTCTGCTTTTGGTTTGGGGAAGGATGGGCGGCTCAATACCCCACCCACGCGCCTGTCGTTTCCGCCTAGGGGGGGGTGTTCTTTTTGTGGAGGCTCTCATCACTGAGACTGGTATGTTCTGGAGATGATCGAGGCGCGTGGAACAGAAGCGAGGATGACGGATGAGTTGAGATGATGGAGTGGTGTGGTGGATGAATGGATGGATGGATGGAGGGGGAAATACATACAGTTGGCTGGAAGAAGGGATGGGGTTGTTGGAAGCACAGGACGGGGGGAAGGGGGTAGGTCGATTCTTCCGTAGTGCTGCTGGTATCATCTCTTGTCCGGTACTTTACTGTTTGCGTTTCCTGTTTTCCGTCGATCAATTAGTCGGCTGTCTGTTTGCATCGAACGCCTGCCGGAGAACTACATGCTCTTTCCACCGAATGGCAATCGTTCCTCCCTCTCTCTGCAAGACATATATCAATATCTTGCTTGACATTGCCGTGTTCCCCCCATCCGCACGCCCGATCCACCCCCCGTGCTTCACCGCCGTCCGAAGACTCTCACAGCACGACTCGCACCAGCCCCGTGCCCGGCCCCCTCGGAGCTCGCGTCGTCCGCTGTGCAATGCTTCCATCCGCAGTCTCTTCTGAGGTCTTTGATTCCCCGATTCATCAGCACCGCGGCTTCAATTCCACCGCCCTCATGCCGCAGTGTTTACAGGAGGACACCAATGCCGGCCCGGGTTGGGGTCTTGGAGGGCGCAACGTGATTCCGCTCTCACAAAGCAGCGCGGCAGGCAGGTGATGTCAGAGCTACCCACGGCTTCTGCCTCAACCCCCCCCCCCAGCTGACTGACAACCCCTCATCGCCGGCACGCTGGAGACTCAAGTCAAGCCGTCTAAGTACTGAGCTCTCCAGCACCACCTCTCGTCAATCCTCTTTCCTTCCCAATCTGCGAGCCCATCACCATCCACAATCCCAAAAACACAACCACAACCACAAACCCCCCACCCACTATAACTCCATCACAACCAACCCCCCAACCCACAACCATGCCCCCCTACGAACTGCTCTACCACCCCGGAATCCCCGGCCGCGCCGAACCCATCCGCCTCCTCCTCGCCGCCCTCCGCCTGCCCTACACCGACACCTCCAACAGCATCCCCAACGGCTACACCCGCGTCCAAACCCTCTGCATGAACCCCACCGCCACCACGAGCCTGCCCACCAACCCCCCGGTCTTCGCACCCCCCGCCCTCCGCATCCCCGCCGAAAAACGCGGCTCGAGCGAAGGCGACAGCGACCTCCTCATCAGCCAGACGCCCAACATCCTGCTCTACCTAGGCGAGAAAGAGGGGCTGGGAGGCGTCGGCGACGCCAAATACCACGTCCACGCGCTCGCGCTCACGGCGCTCGACTTGGCGAACGAAACCCACGACTCGCACCACCCGATCGGGGTCGGTTTGACGTACGAGCAGCAGGCGACGGAAGCGGGACGGCGGGCGCAAGATTTCCGGGCGGAGCGGCTGCCGAAGTTTCTGGGGTTTTTTGAGCGGGTGCTGAAGGGGAATGGGGAGGGTGGGGGGAAGTTTTTGTGTGGGGCCGGGCTGACTTATGCGGATTTGGTTGTTTGGTGGGTGGTGGATGGGTTGTGGTTTGCGTTTCCGAGGGAGATGGGGGCGCGGAAGAGGGGGGGGGAGTTTGGGGGGGTGTTGGGGGGGTTCTATGAGGGGATTAAGGGGGAGGCGGGGGTGAGGGAGTATTTGGCGAGTGAGGAGAGGTTGCCGTATGGGATGGGGTTGTTTCGGCAGTATCCGGAGCTGGATCGGGAGGAGTGAGGAGATGGGAGAGGGAAAGATGGTGGTGGCGAAGGGTGGTGAGATTGTCGGGCCTCGATGGCTGGTCGAGTGCATGGCTGAGACGAGCTCGATGAGCGCCGTGTGTGTCCTTGAAAGCATTGCCTCTCGATCATTCGTTCTTCGTCTAAACTTCTCGCGTCAAACTCTAGGTATCATCATGCCTTTTCAGACATCCCCATTGACCGCCCCGAGCACGGCCTCCTCCTCACTGTTGTTCAAACCTGCCTCGACAGCCTTGATTTGTAGCGCCAGGAACTTCGAGTAAGTCCGGCAAAGAGTCAGATTTCCGCCCATGAACCACAACCTCGGATGCCCACAAGGCCGCCACATCTATCATCTCAAAGTCAGCACATCAAACCAACGCGAGACCACGAAGGGGCCAAAGGCTCACCGCATTAACCTCACCCTCCCGATCCAACCCCCAAACATCCCTACACCGCCCCGCCACCGCCTCACCCAGCACCTTCCTAACCGTCGTCCGCATGTTGTCATACCCCGTGGCCAACACCACCACATCCGCCTCCACCTTCTCCCCACCCACCAACACGACACCATCAGTCTCGCACCGCTCCACCCCACCCTCGGCCCTCACCACCCGGATCCCGCCCGAAATAATATGCTTACTCGCCCCAACATCGATATAATACCCACCGCCCCTCTGCACATACTTCCGATACAACCCGTCCCCCGCATCGCCAAAATCGACCTTGAACCCCGCCTTCCCCAGGCCCTCGACCGTCTCGCGCTCGGCCTCGGCAATTCGCTTCGTCGTGCCGACGGAGAGCGCAAACTGCACCGGCAGCGGCAGGCTCTGGGCCACAATGTCCGCGTCCTCGGTCGCCGGGCCGCGCTCCTCGTACAAGCCCTCGTCGAGCATGTAGATGCCCTTCTCCGCCGTCAGCACGTAGGTGCCCGAGCGCTGGAGGAGGGTGGTGGGGTGGCCGTTTTCGTGGTAGTTTTGCGCAATGTCGTGGCCCGAGTTGCCGGTGCCGATGACGAGGACTTTCTTTTTTTGCTCGAGGGTGCTGGCGTCGCGGTGTCGGGACGCGTGGTAGATGGTGCCGGCGAAGTCTTGTTGGTTGGGGAAGGTAGGCACGCGCGGTTCGCCCGAGTGGCCGGTGCACATTACCACGTGGTTGGGGCGGAGGGTGCGTTGGGAGCCGTCTGGGCGTGTGAGGGCGACGGTCCAGGTGCGGGTTTCGTCGTGGTAGTCGGCGGAGGCGACGGTGGTGCGGAGCCAGACGTTGAGTTCCATGGCGGACGCGTAGAGTTCGAACCAGTCGGCCAGCTTGTCTTTGGGCGTGAACAGCGGCCAGTTGGGCGGGAAGGGCATGTAAGCCAGATGCGTGTTGTGCACCGGGTCGTGGGTGACGAGGGTGCGGTAGCGGTGGCGCCAGTTGTCGCCGACGCGCTCGTTCTTGTCGACGAGAAGAGTGGGGACGTCGAGGTTTTGGAGGCGCGCGGCCAGGTTGAGGCCCGCCTGTCCGGCGCCGATGACCACGACAGCTGGGTCGGCGTCGAGGAATTCTTGCTGCCGCTGCCGGCGTTCGAACCAGTTGCCGCCCTTGACGCCGCCCTCGAGGGAGTTGTTACCGCCGTGCGCGCGGCGCTCTCCAATGCTCTCCTGGTGGTCGTGCAGCTCCTGTAGCGCCGTGTAGATCATATGCGCTTTCCACTCGCCATCCGCGCCGCAGACCAGACGAAGCATGCCCTTACCCGAGCCCACCGCGGTGTCGAACGTGAACATGGACTCGACCCACTCCAGCCCCTCGGCCGCCGCCTTGACCTTCGGCGCAAAAGCCCCCTCCTGCTGCACCTTGAGATTCCTCAGCCTGACGCCCGGCAGCAGGGGTTTCAGGAACGCGGCGATGTTGGCCCGCCCGCTGAGCGTGTGAAACTCCCACGACAGCGCCAGGTGGTCGCGCCACCAGCCATCCTCGTGGATGTGGTGGGACAGTTTGTCAATGCTCCCCGCGGCCAACGCGGCTTCGAGGTTCGCCAGCCATGTCTGCGCGACGTCCCTCGGCGTCGAACAGCCCTTTCCCGTCCAGTCGACCGCCGTCTTGCTGAGCGGGGGCAGCTTGATGGTGTGCGGGTCTGGTTCCGGTAACGAGCCCATATTGAAGGTTACGAAATTGAAGGAAACGGGTCAAAGGAAGACTCGAGATAAGACGAAAAACGACACGCCGAGAAGGCGAAAATGACCGAAAAGAAACACCATCCGACCTCCTACGCAACCTCGCGAACCCCCCGCCGAGGCTACTCCCGGCGAAATACATGGCCGGACGTTGTTTCCCTTCACACAAAAACCTTTCCGGAAGACCCACAAGGGGGCGCGGACGCTGGAAGCTGCAGGCATACGCTGCTTCGCACGCTGAGCACGCAAGCGGAGCTGGGCGAAGGGGTGGGAGGTGGGGGCGACGAAGAGGGTGGAGTGGGAGAGTGGAGGAAGGGGAGCTGAGCGCGCCTTTTCATTTGTTTGCGCGGCCCCAGAGCTCGCCCGCCGCTCCACCTGCCCTGCCTTTTTCAACGTCGCGCGCCGTGCGGTGTATCATCGTACCGAGGGGGACTTGGGATTGGGTCTTGTTTGACGATGATTGATGATTAGGTGCTACTACTGGATGCTGTGCGAATGAAGACAATGAATACCAAACTGTCAGATAGTGCACAAGAGGGTATCTCGCCGGTATGAGACCTGAGAAACACCGTTCGACCCTCCGTCTTCCATCGCCACTCGTCGGCCACCCCTTGCGCTGCGATGCGCGCACTTTGCTACTCCAAAACGCAAACGACCTCCTCTTCTTTTTGTATGAAGCTTCGCTCCCTTTGTTGTTGTGCAGAACGTGCGCCTGCCTCCTCACTGCTCGTCGCCCAACCACGCGAACGCGAACCCGACCATCGTGCCAGCAGCCGCCCACAGACCCCCGTAGCCCAGCGAGCCGACCACGTCCGTCCCCTCCACCGTCGAATACACTCTCACCAACGTGTTCGCCAACGTCCCCAGCGCGAGGATGAGCGTCCTCCACGCAAACACCTCCGCCCTCCGCGACCACCCCACCCCGTAAAGCCCCAAGTTGTACGACACAGTATCCAGCAGCGTTGCCCTCTCCGGATTGAATGCGGGCTTGTCCTCGACGGCCTTGGGCTCCGTGAGCGCGGGGCGGCTGGGCTCAGCGACAGCGGGGCGGAAGAGGAAGTAGGTTGCAGCCACGCCGCTGAGCAGGAACATGTGCAGCATGCCCACAAAGTTCTGGTCGTGCGCCTTGTCGAGCGAGGGGATGGAGTCGAAGTGGCGGATGAGGAAGACGCCCAGGTTGGCGTAGTAGGAGAGGAAGAAGGTCAGGCCGTAGACGACAGTGCCGAGCGCGCAGGTGATGACCAGCACGGTGCCGTCGCGCGCAATGGCTTGGTTTGGGTTTGCGGAGCGCGTCGGGTAGCGCGTGGCGCCGCGCAAGAGGTAGAAGGGCAGCGCGACGCTGATCACGTCGATGATGAGGGAGATGCCCGTCGGGATCAGGTCGACGGCCCAGAAGGAGTGGAGGAGATAGTAGTAGGGCTGGTTGATGAGGATCGTGAGCGCGGCCAGGTCATCGTCTATTGGCGCGCATGTCAGTCAGGCGTTCCGAGCGCGCTCCTTCGTCGTCGGCATCTTCATAGTGTACTCACATCCCCATCCGAGCGTCCATCCGACTGCCAGCTCCACCGTCTTCCATCCGACGAACCCCGCGATGGCCTCCCAGCTCTGCAGGTCCCGGCTCGCGGCTGCAAACTGGTAGTAGCCCAGCGGCACCGCCAACGAGCGCAGTCCCAAGCTGATGGCGAAGCTCAAGACGACAACGAGCGGAAAGCGAAGGGCCGAGGGGATCCTGTCGGCCACAGAAGGCGCTTGCGATGGCGGCATGGCGGATGCGATTGGGGGTGTTGAAGGAGCGTAGGGATCGATTGCGTCGTCGCGGGTCGGTGATGCAGCCGATGCGGTGATGTTACTGGTTTGGGCGTGAAACAGACGCGTGAGGGGCCATGCGCGACGCGACGGGGAGGGAGGGGAAAGGAGATGAAAGGTTTTGTTGTGGTTGTTTTGCGCCCGGCGTCACCAGCGTAACGGCGCGGCCGAGGCTCACGTAAAATACACCTGTCCGCTTAACGCGAGTGGAGGTGTGGACTATGTCGCGTCAAAGTCCTTTGCAAACACCAGTTCGAAAAGCGGAAACTGTTGAAGGAGACGATTGAAGAAGAGAGGGCTCTTTAACAGGGTTTGGGAAGTCTTTGAAGGTTCGACAGACAAAGAAATGCCGTCCAGAGCAAGGCACCGCTTGCGACAGCCGGACGTGAATATTCAACAGCTTCGTTTCCTGCCTTAGGCAGCACCTGGCGCACTTGTGAAGTCTTGGCGAGGTCGGAATTTCGAAGTCGCCCGAGTGTGGGCTTCACGATCTCGACTGAGAACGCCGGACTTGCCTTTCGACTCTGCACTCACCCTCGCTCCGACACTCATCCTCACAGGTAAGCTGGCAGCTCTTATTGTCGGTTCTGACTGCTCTACTGCTGCTGCTGCTGCTGCTGCTTACGAACCCACCGACCCGAACCTCGAGACATGCGCTGGACCGAACTTTGAGATCGGAAGAGTTGGGAGGACTGGAGGGAAGTGGACAGGTCGGGCTGGCAGAAATCGGTGGGCCTGCAATCTTGAAGGGCCAAATGACGCTGGCGCAAGGACGTGGCGCGCAGAGCTGCTCAGGAAAACACGAGGCATTGCGAGCGAAGCCATCGGACACAGATTCAGCTTACGCCCTACACCATGGCAACGACCTTGCACCTTACGACGACCGCAGCAGCAGCGGCAGCAGCCAGAAATATCAGGCTCGAAACTACTTGGCAAACATGGGACTGTAGCTGACCCATGTTCCCTCAGACCCTACGGCCCGCAAATATGGCAACTCCCATGCAGAAGTCGGAGGCCCCGGCCCAGGCCATGGCTGGCTCCAACATCTCCAAGCGTCGCAAGTTCGTCGCCGACGGTGTGTTCTACGCTGAGCTCAACGAGTTTTTCCAGCGTGAGCTGGCTGAGGAGGGTTACTCCGGCGTGGAGGTCCGCGTGACCCCCACGGTCACCGACATCATCATCCGCGCGACCCACACTCAGGAGGTTCTTGGTGAGCAGGGGCGGAGGATCCGTGAGGTATGTTTGCCCAAGAGTCTTGAGGATTCCTACACTAACAACGATGCAGCTCACCTCGCTCATCACCCACCGTTTCCGTTTCGCCCCCGACTCCGTCTCTCTCTACGCCGCCAAGGTCCAGTCCCGTGGTCTGTCTGCCGTTGCGCAGTGCGAGTCCCTCCGCTACAAGCTGCTGAACGGTCTGGCCGTCCGCCGTGCATGCTACGGTGTCCTCCGGTAAGAAATGCTCTCCACCTCACGTCACTGAGTGCTTTGCTAACCTGTGCCCCAGCTTCATCATGGAGTCCGGCGCCAAGGGTTGCGAGGTTGTCGTCTCCGGCAAGCTGCGCGCCGCTCGCGCCAAGAGCATGAAGTTCACCGACGGCTTCATGATCCACTCCGGCCAGCCGGCCAAGGACTTTATCGACTTCGCCACCCGCCACGTCCTGCTCCGCCAGGGTGTGCTCGGCATCAAGGTCAAGATCATGCGCGCTTCCTCTTCGCCCTCGGACCCCACGGGTGAGAAGGCCGGTGGCAAGGGTCTGCCCGACTCCGTCACCATCATCGAGCCCAAGGAGGAGCAGCCGATCCTGGCGCCCGCGTCTCAGGACTACGGTGCCAAGGCTGCTCAGGCACAGGCTGCTCAGCAGCAACAGATGCAGCAGCAGCAGGAGGCGGAGGGTGGTGAGCAGGGTGAGGCGGCGGCGCCTGCGGCCGAGGGTCAGTGGTAGAGTGCTTATTCGCGTGGGCGCATGGGGGGACCGGAGATGTGAGGGTTCGTGCGGTCAGCGCCGTCGAGCCGACTGGATTGCGGCGACGATGTCATGGCGCCGCGATTACGAATGATAACTCTTCGACATCACACCTTGTCAACCTTCAGTGGCTTCTTTCTTGTCGTACCTTTTGCGGTTCCGCGGCGGATAGGGGGGAGATACGGGCTGGCCTAGACCTGGAGGCTGGAGTGATTCGTTCCATGTAAATCCGTGCAAGCTCTGGGGGTTTCTTGCGATTCACAAACTCTGGACGCATTGAGGTCGTTCTCAGGGAAAGTAGAAATGCTCGTCACGTGGTCCCGCGCGCTAGCGCATAACACCCGGTTGCGGGCCGCACTTCGCGAACGTCAATCATTCTCCAACGCGAGAGCGACGCGCTGCATCCCTCCTCTCGACAACAATTCGAGCGACCACCCCTTCTACCTGACTACTCCTCTGTTCTGTGTCAAGAGATTGACGATACGACCGCAAGAATCAGCAAATTTCAGCCTGCAGCAGTAGCGCCCATTAAACCATCTCGGCTAATCCGACTTTACTTCGGACGGCTGCCCACATAACCAGCTATGGACCCTTCTGCAAACGAACGGGTACAGTCCTCCAGGGAGGACTCTGCAGCAGCTGGGGGAACTACCCAAAATCGACGCGTCCTGGGCAATATGTCCCCCAACCTCAAGATGGCCTCCCCCGCCGCCAGCTTGCTCAGCAGGAAGCCAATGGCGGGCAGCCCGCTGAAACGCAGCTTCACTGCTGGGACCCAGAGCAATGAAGGTTTCAAATATCTCAAGAGGAGGAAACTTTCCGGAGACGAGTCACTCAGCCAACCGGACGGTCCGCGCGAGCGGAGACAACCAGAAGATCAGCTGGGCGTGCGCACCAGCCATTTCCACCCGCTCCAGACGAGCCATGACGAGACCGTACGCGCACGCGCACAGTGATTCTACCGGGAAACAATTTAGCTAACATAATCAAGTCCACCTCCACTATTCCCTCCATTCGCGAACCATCCCCAACCGAACCCAACACCCCATCCGACGAAGACGACTCTCCCAACGAGTCGCAAGGCTCGCGCAAATCCTTTTCCTCCCTCATCAACTACGACCCGTCCTCACAACCCCAGCCCCAACACTCAAACACCACGCACTTCCTCAAAACCATCTCCCGCGCCGAGCTCCTCCGCCTCCGCCTCCGCGTCGCCATGTACAAAGTCCGCACCAACCAGATCGCGGTCCCCTTCCCCGACCTCCAAGTCCCCGCGCACCTGCGCGCCCCGACGCAGAAGGAAGCCGTCGAAGAAGCCGTCGCAGAGCTCCGGCGGGAAGCACAAGCGCGCCAGCGCCCTGCACCCGCGCTGGGGAGCATACCGAACTTGCAGCCGGCGCCACTGCTACGGCCCACGGCGTATAGCAGCCGCATGATCTCCGAGCGGCATGTGCGCAGTTCGCCGCCGCGGTCGAGGTCCGGGTCGCCCGAGCGGCTGCCGAGTGTGGTGGGCGCGTCGACGCCGCAGGCGGAGGCGTGGCGGGGGAGTAGTCCGCCGGCGGGTGGGTGGCGGGTTAACGGGGTGCCGGAAAGTGAGCTGACGAGTAGTGTTGTCAAGGGGAGGGTGGCGGAGGGGTTGCTGGGGTTGAGGCATGCAGGTTGAGGAGGGAAAGGGAAAGGAGAAGGGAAAAGAAAAGGAGAATGATCGTTCGCTGTGTCGCGGGAGGTATTGCTATCGCTGGGTCTCTCGGGATGTACGAAAGGCTTTTTGCTGCGGTTTGATCTGTTTGGCTGCCTGAGGGCGGCATTCTCAGCCATTTTCTAACCAGCGAGTATGAGGGGAGCCGTACGCGGTACTCAAGACGAGCTTCTTCCCGTTGCGCTTTGATTTTTGTTTCCTCGAATTTGCTCTACAAGCGTGTATCGTTCTGTCTCACAGACGCTGCGACCATGGCTGAAGAAGAAAGCAGGCTCTAGTACAACATGACGACACGTGGGGTCGCTGCATGTCTCCGTATCGGCTCTCAGGTTTGCCTGCGCGACGGCGCAAGTCAAATCTCAGCCTTGCAGAACATCATCCGGCGCCTGAGGTTCGAGTCTGGTGTGAATCAAGACTGTCGCACTACAGAGTCTCGGTTTGCTACTTGCCTACATAATGCCCATTTTTGGGCGAGCAGAGCACTCTTCTCCTTTCCGACTTCATCCACCTTTTCTTGCTGCTCCAACGACAGCAAGTTACCCTCTACGATGATCTTGCCCATCACCACGTTCCCCATGGACCAAGACACCCCGGAGAATTGGAAGCCACTCCCCTTGGACGCAAGGACCGGCGCCAACCCCACTCTCGTCAAGGCGGAAGCTCGACCGGTGCAGAAGGCGGCGGGGGCGGCTGGCGATCCAGAACCCTTTGCCCTCTCATCCGATGGCACCCCTCAGATCTTCCGCCAGTCGACCGACCGCCCCGCGCGTGCCATCAACTTGTCCATGTCCGTCACCGCAAACAACGCCGTGTCTTGCTCCATGGTCAACCACCTAGAGAGGCCTATCATCAACGGTCAAACGCCCGGTTTCTTTCGGGAACCAAACACCGGCGTGCACGAAGCGACCACGCGGATGGAGGCGCTTCACCTAGAGGGAAGTGGAGTGGAGGATGCTCTTACTCGTGGTGGAGATGAGATGGGCGTGGACGACGCAGAGGACCGGCACGCAAGGGCGCTGTTCGACGCCGAGCAAAGAACAACCTGGGAAGCCAATGAGAGCGGACGAGCACATGCTTGAGCAGAGGAAGTCCTGGCACCAGGCGCCACTGGCCGTCGACCCTGCGGCGCGCGTGCGCGAGGTTCACACTCGCCAAAAGCAGTGGACCCGGGCCTGCGGTGATTACTGCGAGGAGAGCGCGGATGTCGTCCAGACGCCGCTCAATTGCGATGGCTGCGGTGGGGTGCACCCTCTGGCGGAGCTGTACTCGCCGACGCCAGCATGTTTACTGCGGTGTGGAGGCGGCCCACGCTTTTATCTATGCGCTGAACGTGCGTAATCGAGTGGCGGCCGTGGGGGGGGCCCGGGGGGGGGGAGGAGTTCCCGCCGCGCTGCTGTGGGAGGGCGTTTGTGTACCGCGACGCTTTGCCCACCAGGGCTGGCGCAAGCGATGCTGACGAGCGGGATGGGATGTGTAAAGTAGCGGTGGGCCATTGGGGGTTGGGCTGATGACTGAATATACCGCCACGAGGGCCTCATGTGCGGCAGAATCGTTCTCTCAGCTCTGTCTTTACGGGCTTCATGTCTTCGGTGGCGGCCACTGGTCAGATGAAGGCACAGGTACCTCTTCTTGTACGGCAGAGCCGATGACGAAGCTGCAATGCTGGATGTTCTCCCTTGTGCCTGAGAGTTCGAACTGCACTGATGGCCAGAGTTGATTGGAATCTTTTTTGCGCTGTCATGTCTGTCTGCGCAAGAGTAGGAACCGTCAGATTGCAGGTCGCTAGATGCCTTGAACTCGTTGAATGACTTTAATAAAATTCACCAGTCAAATACCTTCCTCCCAGCAAGTCTTGTGGCCAATTGTCAAGGCGACGCGATGATGTTTATATCTTTTCCCACTTGAAGGACGGGAGGCTACCCAAGCTGGTCATGCATCGATGCAAAAATTTCCTCAGAAATAGCATGGCGACCTTGAAATGCTGCAGGAGGGCGCAAGCCTCAATAGACATTCACGCACGAGCTCGAATAGCGTTCACATGAACGAAGGGACGTGTGTTCATGAGAAGGATGGATTGTCATACTGCCTATCTCGTACTGCGGACGCACTGCCGATCTCAAGCGAATTTCTGCAACAAGCGAGTGTTTTCATAATCCGCTCCGCTCCTCCACCGTCATCAAGTCATCATCGCACCCATGAGACCTCCAGCTTTGAGTACCGGACTCAAACGAAAGACCTGTTGACGTGCCTGCACGCCCTTTTCTCAACCTTTGCCCGTCACAATCTGTCAGCGCGCCGCGCCGTCCGCCTAGTTGTCGTAGGTCGAGCCAATGGGCCCAGTCCTGATGTTGGAGAAGGTGACGCTGGCGTCGGAGAACTGCGAGCGGGTCTCGAGCGGGTCGCCCGAGTCGGTGGAGCAGGGGCCGCGCGAGACGCCGGGCTCGGACGGGTCGCGGTCGAGGGGGTAGTCGGAGTCGAGCCACAGCATCTGGGCCTCGAAGTCGTCCCAGATGGACATGACGAGCACCATACCGCGCTCAAAGGCGTCGCCCATAGCGGACATGCCGCCGCGGGGAAGGAAGCTCGGGGTGTCCTCGAACAGCTCCTTCTGCTCCTCGCAGAACTGGTCCGTGATCGAGTCGTAGTTGTCAAGGCCCTCGAGGTTGCTCTCCGCGTTCTGGATCACGACGCCGTCTTGCACGTACACGCGGCGAATCTCGACGAGGTCGCCAGAGTCGGTGCCGTCGCTGGTGATGAACTGAGTGACGACGGTCAAGGGCTGGGTCGTGTCAACGATGCCGCCCTCGCCGTAGAAGCTCTGGTTGCCCTGGCGGTAGGGGTTGAAGTCGCAGCCGTCACGGTCACAGAAGCCGTTGTAGCGGTCGGGACGGCCACATTCCGTCGGTGTGGTGCAGGCGACTTGGCCTTCGTCCTCGCAAACGTGGGGAGTGTAGGCGTTGGCCTCACTGGATGATGATGTCAGCGCGTAATTCCATAGCGAAGCGAGTTCTAGTCCATTGAACCGAGAGCATACCGGTTGGCCTCCCAGATGTCCATCTCGGCGCAACATGCACCGAGGTTGCCGTTGCCCGAGTTGCCGTCGTCGCCGACCGACTCCCAGCCCTCGACATTGCCCAAGCCGTTAATGAACTTGATGTCCTGCGCGCACTGTGCGTCGCAGTACCCAGTGCCGTACTCGGCGCCAGCGTCGTTCCCCTCAAACCTGGAGAGACCACCGTCCTCGTCCATCTCGCTGAAGTACAGGGCACCGTTGATGCCGCAGCCGAGGGACGAGACGTCGACGGTGAAAGTGAACTCCTTGTTCTTGAGGTTGAACATCTGGTAGGTGGTGTCGTCGGGCGACATCAGGTACACGCGCGAACCGGTGTTGGAGCCGGTGACGTAGTCCAGCGTGACGGAATCGCTGCTGGTGGTGATGCCGTAGGTGCCCTCGTAGTCCGCACCCTCAAGCGCGCAGTTCTCGGCGCAGGCCTCGCCGGAAGAGCAAATGGAGGTGTCCCACTCATCGCCGGTGTAGCAGTTGTTGTAGCCGTCACCGACCTGGCGCAGCCACCTCCAGTTGGCTGAGATGAGACTAAATCAGCGACTCCAATGGATCGATATTGAGGTTGTGGAATGGGACATACCGTCAATGACAATGCTCTGCTCGGAGGCGGTGCATCCGGAGTCGGTGCACTCGTAGACCGTCAAGGAGGGGTGGTTCTCGGCCTCCACGGTGCCGGGTTGTTGAGCGTAGACCGCTGCCCCGAAGGACAGCGCGGTAAGGGCAACCGATTGCATGATCAAGGTTTGTGGGTGGAAACGACTTGAAGGGAGCGATGGGAAGGTTGTCTGCATTCCAACTTTTTGAGGGAAATGGAGAGGTGTTATATACCATCTTCTCCCTGCGCGATGATGCTCTAAACGATCAATCGACGTAGGCGCTCGCACCAAACCCCAAATCGAAACGGAGACGACGGCTCCACGGTTCGACGGAGACGATGTCCGTTAATTGCGGCCATCTCAAGGCGCTAAACGTTGCTGTGTGGCCCGTCGAACGCGTCTGCGCCAATGCCACACTATGTTCGTACTACCGCGTTCGTTTGCGCAGGAATGGAGGGTCTCGGGCAGCAGCCGACTGATCTCGTTGCAGCAACGATCTGACGCCGTCGCAATCTAAACAACGCAGATGGTGGAACCGCCGCGGTCACACGGCCATGAAGACTGTTGCCATCTGTCGTCGACCGTTCCTTGCAATATGCCATGCAACGGAGCGGGGCGGCGCGTCGAGAACGGCAATCCAAGCAACATCCAAAAAGGGCTGGTTCGTCGAGGGTAGGCCCACCCCGAGCCGTTGAAGTTCTCCGGAGCCAAAGCGGAAGGGTAGTTTTGACGACAGTGGTTTCCCCCAAGACAGTGTGGATTCCCCACAGCCGTGACAACCCCACGGGGGAGTCGCGCGCTAAGTCACTCGGCGAGCTTAGCGAAGGTTGTTCGGCGGTCCGGTGCCGTGTGGAGGGCGGGCGGAGGCGTGTCGTTTGGATAGGATATTGCCTTGCGGCCCAATAGAATCCTGGTCGCATGGTCGAAGAAGCCGGGGGCGGTCGCTAAGGCGGAGGCGGACCGTTGTGTCGTGCGACTGTAGGGCGGGTAATCAGGAGGGAGTCAGGTACCAGAGCCTAGCGAGCGTGGAGAAATGCGTCAAGATTTCTGCCGGCTTGGCAGGCCAACAACCGCCAACTCATTTTCCCCTCATATGTCTGCATATTTGGCCGGTAATTTGCGGGGGCGCCGCTGTGACAAGTCGCATGCACGGCATGCAGCCACTGTGCAGTGTTGTCTCGGCTTTGCGATGTCGTCCGGCGGCGCCATGACGCCGGTGGCGCTGGGGCAGGAGCCTTAAGGTTCTCATACAGCTCCTTGCAGCCTGGCTAGGACGAGCTCAATCAATTTTCCGGATAAGCGAGTCATCACGGGGCCCTCTCGACGCCAAATGCTATGCGCTGCGCGGACTGACGAAGGCTGTGCTGCGCCGAACCTGCCGGAAAGGCCCACAGATTGATATTGGACCGAGAAACCATGGGCGGTTAACACTATCCCGTGGGGCGGAGACGGTTCGTCGTTGGCGCCGTCGTGGTTAGATTATACAGCTTGTTGCCGCTGCGTGCCGACTGGTTTTCCAACAAGCAGGCCAGCAAAGCCCGTCTCCCTTGAGAAAGAATCTCCGTGTCAAATGACGTCCAACCCAGGGTCCAGGAATTCAAGAAGAAGCGATCCGCGCTTGGCGCCAGAGATGGTGGTATGGAAATATGGGCGGCGGACCGCGGCACCGTCGCCTGAGAATTTTGCGAAAAGCGAAAGCGCCCTGTCGTCTAGGTGCATAACGCGACTCCATCGGCACACACGTGTGCTGCGTGCAAGATGAACGTGGGCGCCCTTGCAAGCGTGCGCTGGGTGACCGATGCGATCTCGTGGCCGGGACTCGAACGAGGCATTTGGGCCGGCATCGAGACCGCATTACCCCCCAAGCTGCGCTATAGCGAGTCAGTATACAAAGGAAGTACCGCGAGGAGCGCCGATTTTTGCCTTTCTATGCACGATCATATGCAAACGACTGTCTTTCAGGGAGAGCGCGTGGGCAGGCGGACAGGGGTGAGTAGGCATCTAGGGCTTTAGCACTATCATGTGAACGGCGAAGCGGAGCTGAGTGGTTAGCTCACTCGACGCGCTCTGTTCTGCATATACCTCGGCGGTTGCCTAGGAGGTAATATTGGTGCGTGGATAGATGATGATGGCGAGGAAGCGCCTTTTGAGGAAGCGCCGTGTCAAACAGCACAGGACCTGCTGCTCAGCTGTTCCGGTGGCTCGGCATACGTCCAGCTTTTTCCATCATTTCCCAATCGCGATTGCCGCAGCGCGGGGATAGCGATGACAGCAGTGACCTGCATTGCTAGTTCGAACGAAGCGTCTTGGTGTGGGTGAAAATGTTGGTATTGCGCATGTCAGCTCAGCAGCAGGTTACCTGATTGAAAGTTGGAGCGACACTAGCTCGAGACCACTCAAACCTTTCGATCCTCGCCTCCCTTGACCCCTTTGCCCCTTTGCATGGATCTGGACCTTCATCACTACGCCGGACTACTCTCCCAGCATCGCACTAATCCCATCCTCATCGACCCCACCCACATTGCCCTTCCCGAAGATGTCCTCGTTCATGTCCTCCCCGCTCCGATGGCTCATCTTGCGCCGCTTTAGCCGCGGGTCGCCCACGCTGCCACTTGATCCAAAGTCCGTGGACGCTTGACGAATTTGTCCTTGCTGGGTCGCCGAAGCGAGCGTGGAAAGAATGGAATCGACCTCCGGCGCCGTTGGCTGTATCACGGGGGGCCGCTCGACGGAGGGGGCGGGCTCTTCCAACTTGGGCGGCTGCTCGTGTAGGCCCTCAGCACCCGTGGTAGTGGCAAGCTCGTACTCCGCGGCCGGGTTGTCGTCGCCAACAAGTGGCTCGGGGTCGCCTGTCGCAGTCTCTTCCGGTTCGACATGGACGTCTGGAGGTGGGGTGAACGACTCGACTTCGGGAGGTGGTGGCGTGAAGCCTTCCGGCTCTGGCGGCGCAACTTCCCGGCCATGTATGGGGCCACCATCAAGACCATTCGGCGAGGGAATGTCGGGAGACGAAGGCGCTGAAAGGCCGCGCATGATTCCGTCCTCGACATCCCTCTTCTTCGCCTCCACGCCCTCTCTACGGGTCGCAAGATCAGCGAAACTACTGCCCTCTTCTGCCAGCTTGCTCTTGTTGCTTTCCACGAGCTTCTCCAGACCGACGACCAGCTCTTTCCTCGCATTCATGCTCGCTTCCACGGCACCTTGGGCCGTTGCCAGCGTCTTCATCAAAGCTGCCAGACGTGCGGCGTGCACGGGTGGTGTTGGCAGCGGAGTGTCCGGATCCGTCATCTTGGTGTACTCCGTCCCAGCCTTCTCGACAGCAGGCTTGACCGCAACTTCTGCCTTGCTGACAGCAGCTTGTCTCTTCGCAACAGCGTCAAGCTCGGCCGGAACGTTGCCGCCTGCGCCTCCACCAAAGAGGTTCCCGCCCAGCCTTGCACCCGAAGATCCGCCGTTGCTCTTCCCGCCCCTCTGCTTGTCCAGTTCATCAAGTCTGCGCTCTGTCGCTTCCTGGATCTTGGGGTCAAAGATGCCCCTCTGCCTCCAGACCTCAACCACCCGCTTCAGTTTCCCCTTTACATCCTGGCTCGCATTTTTGTAGGTCGTGGACGTGGCGTCGCCAATCAACGGCTCGAAGGCGAGTAGGAAGTCGGTCTTGGATCGAGCGCGCGATTGCTGTACGACCTCGTTTGCGAGGTAAATGAGGTTGAGGCGTTTGGCCGCGTTCGACTCGTTAACGCGCGACAGCCACATAGAGGCGGTGCGATCGGCATGTCGTCTGTAGTCCTTCAAGTCAGTTCGATTGCTGCGGCGGGGGAAGCGTGATGCGTATAATTGTACCTGTGAAACATGATCCATTGCGCGACGCTGACGATGCTATCCTGGGTCTCGTTCAGACCGCTCAGCTTCGCCTTCACGGCGTCATCCGAGTACGACATCTTGTGCTGTGTGTGCGTGTCCAGTAGCTCTCGTTGAGGAAAAGTAAGAGGTGAAGGGTGAGGGTTGGAGGTCTCGGGTGGAGGTGGAGGTTTGCGGAGGACCGAAGCTGCGCGACATGTAGGTGCGTTTGAGCTGTGATTGGTGCGGCTCGTGCCGCCTCCAGCTCTTGGAATCGCGGCATCTGGGCGCGCAGTAGACAACAGTTGAACAGCTGGATCATTCAGTACTCGTGCACTTTCACACGCCATTCACTTCGCACACCGAACCGCAATCACCACCTCCGAGCTCCATACGACTCGACACGCTGCCGACGTCGGACTATAATCAAAGCCGAGAGGCCAGACGTAGACCAGCTGAGGACTGAGAAAGGGGTCCCCTACAACATCCAACATGGCCGATCGGTTCCCTTCGCTGGATGACTTTGACGCAGGTACACAATTTCTGCCGTAGTGCGCCGATTTGCTCCTGCTGACCCGTATCTAGGCGAGACAGAGGTGAAGGACCAGCCCGCCGCTGCCGCGGACGAGCCGTCCGACTTCCTAGCCCGCGAACGTGCCGCGCTCGGTGAGGATGCGCAACAGTTCTCGACCTCAGCCGACCAGTCTGCGACTGTCGCCGAAGCAGACGACGACGATGATGATCTTATGGGAGGTGGAGGGGACGGCTACATGTCTCCGCCCACAAACACTAATGGCGGAAGCGGTGGAGACATGATGGGAGACTTTGAGAGCAGCTTTCCCACCGTGGACACCGAGAATGAAGGCGTGGCTGCGGGCGGTGGCACTGTCACCGGCTCTACCCTGCCCTACCGCGCCCCCGCGACCCCGGCCGTCGAGGAGGGCGAGCCAGAAGTTTTGCGCGAATGGCGTGAGCGCCGCGACTTGCAGATCCAACACCGCGACGAGGTGTCCGCCAGTAAGAAGGCTGAGACGGTCAAGGCCGCTCAGGAGGCCATCGATGAATTTTACGAGAACTACAACAACAGAAAGGACAAGCAGATCGCGCAAACACAAAAGGATGCCGAGGAATTTCTGCAGAAGAGGGAGGACACAACGAGCGGTGGCACAAGCTGGGAACGAATCTCCAAGCTGGTGGACTTGAGCGGGAAGGGCAGTGGAGGTGGCGCGAGCGGCACTTCTAAGGCCAGGATGAGAGAGTTGCTGGTGAGCTTGAGGAAGGACGAGAAGGCCCCTGGTGCCACCGGATACTGAGGTGCCGGAGGTGGGCTGGGGTGGGCTCGCATGGGCCTCTCAACGGTTTCTTCGAGGAGGCTTCTTGATGGATGGATGTTGAGGAGCAAGGCGTAAGGCGTCCTCATCGGTGCCCTGCTCAGCTTGCATTCGCCGCGGGTTTAGAGTGTCATGTATAAATACGCGTTCTGCCCCATGGTTCTCATTATGTTCAATCATAACAAAGGACCCTCCGAGGTCTTTCTCCAAACACGAGCTTGATATTAATATTGCCTCCTATTTCCCTTGCGGCGCTGCCTGGATATATAGTCGTCACGTGAGTAGGCGATTATACCTAATTAAGCTCATGTATAAGCTCTGGCCCGAGCGCGTGAGGTCATTCAATCGTGCATACGGTCGAGCCTCCCTTGACTTTCGCGTCGCTGCTTTACCTCGGACACTACATCGACTACCCACCTTCCTGGAGACCATCGCGCCTGCCACTGCCGCCGCTGCCTTGTCTGTGGACATACATCCACCGACCGAGCTAACGTGAGTAGCAGGACCAGCCTGGCATGGCCATTGAGGCGTGAGCGACCCAACCCTAAGCAGCTCCACCATGGCCATGCGCGCACCAACACTGCTGGCGCGCTCCGCCTGCGGCACGAGCAGCAGCGCCATTTTCAACAGCACCTTTTCAAGACGCGCCGCGATCAGCACCCTCTCTCATTTCCGCGCCGCCTCCCCCTTCTCTACCGACTCTCGTCACACTCGAACGACCTCGGCACTGCTCAAGAAGGCGAGCCCCTTCCGGATCGGGCTCCAGCGCCGTCTAATCCATCCGACTTCTTCCTCGAAAGACAATCAAGTGGTTGCTCAGCAAGAGAAGCCATACCGCGACGAAGTGAAGACCGCGTCAGACCCATTCGACAACGACCCCGATGAGGCCGATACGTTCAAGCGCTCCGAGAAGGCCGCGCAGGCCTCCAAAGTGAACCTCAGCGCGAAACTATCTTCGGAAGGGACAGAAGGTGAAGGCAAGACAAGTGGTGGACGCAAAGAGGTGGCTCGCCTGCTGAGGATAGCAAAACCGGAGGCCAAGTCGCTGAGCGTTGCGTTTGTGTTGCTACTCATCAGCAGCGGCGTGACCTTGAGTCTGCCCTACTCTGTTGGCAAGATTATCGACGCTGCTTCTCAGGCAAAGGACACTATGTTTGGACTCCCCATGGGCCAATTCTACATTGCATTCGCGGCGCTGCTTGCTTGCGGTGCAAGTGCCAACTATGGTCGCATCCTTTTGCTGAGGATCGTCGGCGAACGCATTGTAATGAAGCTCAGAAGCAAGCTCTTCAAGAGGACATTCATTCAGAACGCGGAATTCTTCGACGCCAACAGGGTGGGCGATCTGATCAGCAGACTTGGTAGCGACACCATCATCGTTGGGAAGAGCATCACGCAGAACGTTAGCGACGGCCTGCGATCGTTCGTTTCGGCCACCGCTGGCCTGACCATGATGACATACGTCAGCTTTCAGCTTACCGGAATCCTGGCCGTCTTTATTCCTCCTGTTGGACTCATTGCGCTGTTCTACGGTCGTGCGGTTCGTAGTTTGAGCCGTCGGATTCAGAAGAACCTGGGCACTTTGACGAAGATTGCGGAAGAAAGACTGGGCAACGTCCGCACAAGCCAAGCTTTCGTCGGCGAGCTGCAAGAAGTGCATCGGTACAACGAGCAGACTCGCAAGATCTTCTGGCTTGGGCGCAAGGAAGCTTTGATCAGCGCCTCTTTCTTCTCGACCTCTGGATTCCTCGGAAACATGACGTTCCTAGCGCTGCTATATGTGGGAGGTAACATGGTTACGAGCGGTGCCATCAGTGTTGGTGACCTGACCAGCTTTCTAATGTACGCCGGCTACGCTGGAGGCAGTCTATTCGGCCTGAGCAGCTTCTACAGCGAGTTGATGAAAGGTGTTGGCGCGGCTACCCGTCTTTTCGAGCTGCAAGACCGCAACCCGACGATCAGCCCCACGCAGGGCGATCTGGTCAAGTCTGCGCGCGGTGTTATTGATTTCAAGGACGTCAGCTTCAGCTATCCGACCAGACCAGCGGTGTCCATCTTCAAGGACCTCAACTTCACCATCAAGCAAGGCACCAACATCGCCATTGTGGCACCCTCCGGCGCGGGTAAGAGCACGGTAGCAAGTCTTCTGATGCGTTTCTATACCCCGACGAGTGGTGTCATCACCATCAATGGGAAGGATATCGCATCGATGAACGCGAAACAATTGCGTCGCAAGATCGGTTACGTTGGCCAGGAGCCTGTGCTCTTCAGCGGCACCATCGCCGAGAACATTTCCTACGGAAAGCCTCTGGCAACCAAGAGTCAAATCGTCTCCGCCGCAAGACAGGCCAATAGCACTTTCATTTCTGACTTTGTGAGTATCCTAATTACCCTTTCAGTTCACAGGCCGCGCTAACGAACAACAGCCCGACGGTCTTGAAACCTTCGTCGGTGCTAGAGGCACACAGTTATCAGGCGGCCAGAAACAGCGCATTGCCATCGCGCGTGCACTGCTGAAGAACCCGGACATCCTGATTCTTGACGAAGCGACGTCGGCCCTGGACGCGGAGAGCGAAACCCTCGTCAACCAAGCCCTGACCACCATGCTCAAGGGCAGCAATACAACCATCAGCATCGCTCACCGCCTCAGCACGATCCAACGCAGCGACCGCATCATCTGCATCGGAGCCGACGGCCGCGTGGCCCAGACGGGGCCATACAGGGAGCTCGCAGCCGATAAGAATGGCGCGTTTGCGAAGCTGATGGAGTGGCAGATGAACGGGGGGCAGTCCACTGCGGCCGGGAGTACGGGCAAGGACCGGGAGGACGTCAGACCGGAGATCACCGAGGAGGAGAAGATGGTCGAGTCCTTGCAGAGTGAGGACGTGCAGCGCGGTGAGACCAAGGGGTGAACATGAGGTGCGACGCGGGAGTACTGTAATGTGCAAGGCGAGGAGTACTGGGGATGAGTGCTTCTTTGCTTTGGTGATTCAACAGAAGAGGGGCGAGCGCGAGCACGAGCGAGGGAACGACCGCGGACGGCTGCTGCATTCCCCGGCGTAGTGGGACGGGCGATACCCCAAATGCGTGCGTTTTTGCTGAGAGTGGATGCGGTCTTGCTGGGAGAGGGTATGAGGCATGGTATGGGAGGTTCGGCATCGCGAACCAGGAGGACTTCTGGCCTCGAGGCCTCTTTTTTGCTGGTGGGTGAGTCCTGAAAACCCCCGCTCTGTGTAATTAATGAGAACACTTTTCAACTGTCTACAAGTTGTCAATTTGTCAAAGTCCAGCTTGTACCCTCATGTCGTCGGTGGTAAGTTTTTTGAAGACGTCAATCTTTTGATAAGATGCTTCGAAACACAGTTCTCCTGAGACAGACGTTGGACGGGGAAGACAACGCGCGCGTATTGTTCTTGAAAAGTCTACAAAGCAAGACAAAAACATCGATTGCTGAAATCCGATTGGCATCTGGCTGTTAATTTCCACGAACTCTTCCACAGGTACACCATTTTACAATCAAAATGTTTAACATTTCATCACACCTGCCCGATTAGGAAAAACTTAAAACACAAATGCGGGGATGTGAGTGAAGGTGATGGCTCAAATCAACGAGAAGAGGACAAACCAAGATCACGTTGAAGGCATCGGAATGCGCCGCTCTATACACTTCCTCTATCACCCATCAGTGTCCTAAGCACAAGCCCACGTTGTCTTCCCCAAGCAACTTGCATGCGGCTAAGGCAGCACCAGAATCCCTCCCAGCACCAAAAAGTGCCTCTTGCCATGGGGTACCGTAGTACCCCGTCGCCATCCTCTACACTGATCGCACTCCCGAGCTTGAGGCCGTTATGCTACACACTCCGCTCAGAACGGGAAGCCGCCGCCGCGTTGTCCGCCTCTCGGCATACCGCCGCCACCCCCAAAGGGGTCGCCGCCACCACCGAAGGAGAAGCCGCCACCGCCGCCTCTACCACCACCGCCGCCCATCATGTTGAACAAAACCTCGGGGTCGATCTGCACGCCCCCGCCCATACCGCCGCCCATACCGCCACCGGGAAATCCGCCGCCCATGCCCTCGCTCGGGTCCATCAAGTCAACACCACTGTCGTACCGCTCGCGCTTCTGCGGGTCTGTCAGCGTCTCGTACGCTTCGGAGATGTCCTTGAAGCGCGCCTCGGCGTCCGGGTCGTTCATATTTTTGTCCGGGTGGTGCTTGACGGCGAGCTTCTTGTAGGCGCGCTTGATTTCGTGGTCGCCGGCGTCTTTCTCCACGCCCATGATCTTGTAATAGTCCTTGCGCTTGCTCTTCTTGAGCTCGAGCTCGGCGTTGCGCACGTCCTTGGCGATGTTGGGCTCCTCCGGATGCTTCTCCGCGATGTCTTTGTACGCACGCACCGCTTCCTCCCAGTCGCCGCCTTCCCCGAGGGCTTTGGCGCGCGTTTTGCGTGCTTTGGTGTAGCTAGGGTCGAGCCTGATGGCTTTGTCGCAGTCGGCGATGGCGGACTGCCAGTCCTTAAGCTTTGAGTGGCACATGGCGCGGTTGTTGAGGATCTTGGAGTTGGTGCCCTTGTTCGAGGGGTCGACTTCGAGCGCGGTGCCGTAGACGTCCACGGCGGGCTGGTAGCGGCCGCTCTTGAAGTGCGTGTTGCCTTCCTCCTTCATGCGGTCCAGTTTCTGCACCATCCGGAGGTACTTCACAGCGTCCTTAAAGTCAGGATCGCAGGCCAGTGCTTGCCGGAAGTGCTGAATCGCCTTCTCGTTCTCGCCCTGCCCGTAGAGTGCTCGTCCTCGTAGCACCAGCGCGTCCGGGTCCGCGCTGTTCTGGCGCAATAGAGACATCGCCACGCTCTGCGCTTCTCCCAGGCTGTTCACCGTGCTCATCTTCAGGTATGCATCTCCGCGCATCAGTCGCCACTTCCGGGGCGCGCTGACGCTGGAACCCAGACCGCGCTCCGCCTGGTCGATGGCGTGCAGCACCATGGATCCAGTCGAACTCGTCTTCAGACTCTCCTCGGCAGACGTGATGTGGCTGTTCATGCTCTGAGCCTGCGACTTGTCCTTCGCCGTCGCCGGTGGCTGTATCCGATCGTACACATCCAGCGCTTCCCGCGGCCTTCCCAAAGCGGTATAAACTTTGGCGAGACGGTGCTGGATTTTTGCAGTGTTTGGCTCGAGTTCATCTGCGGCTTTGCAGTCTTCCAAGGCCTGGTTGAATTGGTTGTTGGCCATGTACGCCGCGGCACGATTCGATCGATAGGTGGAAGCATGAGGCTGGGCTTCGATGGCTGTTTCATTTCATGTCAGACGTGTTCATCCGGAGCGCCGAGTCACCTCAAACGAACCTTTGGTGTACTCATCGATCGCACTGCCATATTTGCCAGCCTTGTACAGCTTGTTGCCCGCGGCCTTGAAAGCTTCCGCGTCTTCCGGTGAAGCCTGCGGGGGAGGGGTCTTGGGTGTCTTGTGCGGTGGAGGCACTGGCCTCTCATCATCCTCATGGTTTTCGCCATTCACCCCGTTCGAGGTCGGGAAGGCGCCAGGCGCTGGCTCGGGCGTCTGCTCCATGGGATCCCCCCTGTTCTCCCCGCCATTCTCACGTGGGCTGCTCATTGCGGAGAGAGCACTGAGCCTTCGCAATTCGGCCGGCGGTAGATTGAGAGGGTGCGAGTCTTCTGAAGGGCGCCTTTGCGAGGTGCTGCTGCGTCCAAAGGCAATTCGGCCGGAGCGCGGCGATTTCGGCCGTTCCTTGTCCTTTTTCTTCTCCCGCTCTTTCACCTGGCCACTTTTGCCCTTATCCTTCTTCTCCGGTGATGTCGCAGATTTTGCTTCGGGGGGCGATTTGGCGGTCGTCTTGCGTTCGGGCGAGGTTTGCGGGGCGGTTGGCGGTGGTGCTTTCTTCCGGCCGAAAAATGATTGCATCGGAAAGGAATCTTCGGGAAGGGAACCACACAAACGATTTGAGTTCGATGTCTTGCTGGGTACCCCGGCATGTACTGTGCGATGCGAGTGCACAACGACTTTTGGCCGCAGGGGCCACCGAGTGCGCACGACGAAAGCTGGGGAAGAAAAGAGATGTCCGGCCCCACGCGTTTGGAGTGGGGGCACGTGCGGCATGAATAGTTTGGCGGACTTCTACGACCGACCTCACCTCCTCAGCTTGCGGCGACTTCACCTCGTCTGGGGGGGGGCGAGTGGGTGCGATGGTGTCGGGGAGGACGCAATGAAAAAGATGGATCTGTTTGAAAATGACGATAATGAAGTATTACGTCGTTTCGAGGACTGGAATAGGTATCGTATTCGTTCTACGCATCCAAAGCATTCACCCCCCTTTCTCCTATCCAATAGTGGCCGTAAAGCGCTGACCATTGTCTCGTTCAAGACTGCAGAGCCCGTAAAGACTGTGGTACGGTGAAAAGGCGTCTCAAAGTACTGGAGACTTCCAGCAACGTGGACAATGTCTCATTCTCGGCAAACCCCATGCTGCAGGCCCCAGGACCGCGAGATCACCTCCAACCACGTCTTCCGCAAGGAGACTGGTCATTGTCTCAACCCGACCCTTGCCATTCAAAAGCGATGACGCCGCCCATGGCGCTAATCATTGTGGATCTTGATCGGAGAGCTGCCGATCAGATGCCGGAGATCAAGATGCGCTTTGACTGTCCGACGTCGTGACATCCCACAAGTATATGACAACATCTCGAGCTCAGTCGCAACCAGTCAAAAGCAATGAGCGCCTAAGCATACGCCCTGCCGATCCTCCGCGCCGTGAGAGCTCTGGAACAAGCGTCCGGCCATGGCAAGGAGCGCACCTATTGAACAGCTGCAGATCTGGAACATGGCAATAAAGAAGGGATATATGTATTGATATCTTTTATAGCGCTCCAGGATGGTCAACGATCTGTGCCCGTGCTCAAGAATACGTAAGCCGAGTGAATTCACCCCTCGGGCGACACGTGACGCTGCTGGGGGTTGGCAAAACGCTCCTTCCTCAACTTTGAACGCCAAGCTGCAGCACCCGCCAAGGCCACGCATCCTGAAGTATGTAACAGCCAGCTGGTCCCTCGAACTTCCAACTACGTCCTCCAATCTTTCCACTTCGAAAGCTTCCCACATACCTTCACACACTTTTACAACACCACCACACCAATACCGACAAGATGCTCGTCTTCATCCAGATGGCGTACTTCTACTTTGCGTACATGGCTCAGGTCATGTACACAGGCATCTCAACCACCGCTGCCGGGCTTCACATCCCGCTCACAATCGGTGGAGGCTCCTCCACCCCTGCCGCCATCACCACCACCAGTGCCGCCGCCATCCTTCCTGCCACCACGACCGTCTTTGCCTACGCCACAGAGACCGCATACTTCGACCGGCCCGCCCTCCTCCACGACCCTGCCACCACCGCCCCTGTTACTCACACCGTCTTCCTGCCTCTCGACGACGAGGGCGTCGCGTTTGCTGTCGATACCCACCCCACATCTCCTCTCGATGTCCACGAGGTGGAGAAAGGGTGGTTCGACTTCAAATTGGACGCCTGGGCCGTTGTTAGATCTCTCTTCGTGCTGCTCCTGCTCTCTCTCGGCTGTCTCTGGGTCAACATCAAGTTCTTTGTGCCTCAGTCGAGCGCATTCAAAGCCGCTCTAATTGAGAAGATCTCGGTGCACCAAACCACGATCAGCGATCTCCAGAGGCGCAACGCGAGGCTGACGACCCGCAACACGAAGCTGGTGGGCGACGTCAAGAAGCTCCAGCAACCGACACCCACCGAGAGTAAAGCCATCCATCAAAACCAGGCTACCTTCGTCAAATTGTTGCGAGCTCAGGACGAGCTGAAAGAGCTTAACATCATTCACCGGGAGCTTCTGAGGGAGCGCAAGAGCGACGGGGCGGCGGCAGCGAAGCAGCTCGAGTGGATGAACAGGCATGAGAGCAACGCAGACAAATCCGTCCAAAGCGCCAGAGCCGAGAGAGCGGCTGCACAGGAGCAGGTCATCGCTCTGAAGGCCCAACTGGATCATCAGGTCAAGATCACCGGCGGCTGGAAAGACTCGTCGGTCAGGTTCCAGGGAGAACAGCAGAGGGGGGCCTTCCAGTCGCGCAAGATGGAGCAGCAGCTCGAGGCGAAGGATCGTCAGATTCACGAGCTCCAAGAGCAGCAGCTTGAGGCCAAAGATCGCCAGCTTCAAGAGCTTCGAGAGCAGGTCGAGGTGGCGCATGAGCAGGCGCACAAACAAGCGCTCTCCAAACTCCGACTAACCCTCAAGAACGTCACCTTGCAAAAGGTGACTGCAGAGGGTGAGTTGGAAGCGGAGAAGGCCACTGTAGCGAAGCTGAAGGTGGACCTGGCGACAGAGCAGGGCAAGGTCGCGAAAGAGCAGGCCAACGTCGCCTTGGAAAAGGCGAATGTTCTCGCCGAGAAGGCCATCGCCGCGACAGAGCAAGCAAATGTTCTGGCCGAGAAGGGCAAGGTCACAGCGGAGGAGGACAAGGTGAAGGTGGAGAAGGCGAAGGCGGAGGCCGAGCAGCAGAAGACCGCGAAGGCCATCGCCCAGGGCAAGCAGGCTCGCTTTCTGGCGACCAGGGGCGACGACATCCGCGTGGCCAGGCAGCGCCCCAGCCCCGACGCCAGGCTACGCAAGCGCCAGTCTTGGGAAGAGTGCAAGGAAGTGAGGGACCTCCTCCGCAACGCGATGAACGTCGACACTCGGAGCGCGGCGCTGCCTGCCCCCCTCGACACTCCCATGTCAGGGTGATCGTCCCTTTTACTCCCTGTGCCCAACATCACCTGCGACTACCGCCACCTGCACCACCACCTGCGACTACGTCCACCTCACCTGCAACTACCACCACCTCACCTGCGACTATCAAGACCAAGACCACCACCACCACTACATCACGCGCACTTGACACTTTTCCGCTTTGCCTTACAGCGAGGAGTTGGAGGAGCGATTGTTTTACCTGGGCTTTGTGCGCGGCATCACGACCGACGCTTTTCTTTTCGCCTGCACCGCGACAGACTCAGGCCACAACCTGAGCGGAAGTCCCTGGCAAATCCAGCCTACTCTACTGCTTTCGACTTGTGGTGCGCGCCTTCTGGGGTGGCCACAGACGGATAGCGGAGAGGAACGCTGCGGTGACAGGGACAGAAGCTAGGTTGATGCGCGCTGAGAGAGTCGGCAGGCTATTTCTTTGTTCACAAGTTTTTTTTGCTTTGATCGATCAGGGAAGGACGAGATAGTGAGCGAGCAGTGCGTTGATTCCAGGTACGGAGTTTTGGTTTTGCCAGGGGGCGTGCGATGAGCAGTGCGTTGCTTTTTTGCTTTCAAGTACATGGTTTGGCTTTGCCAGCGAGCGGCCAATAATAATGCGTTGCTTTTTTGCTTTCAAAAATGGGGTTTGGTCTTGCAGTCCGGGGGTGGCGATGAGTAGCTGAGAGTCAAGAATCGACGTTTTCTTCCATTTCCCTTCGCAGTTCAATTGCTTCCCAGCCTCTGCGAATGACTTCCTCCATGACACTCCCCCGAAGCTTCCTCCTCGCTTCGTCTATCGGCAGCAGGTAGCTCTCGTACCCTAGCTCGTCCTCGTCCACCCCCGTGCCTTCATGCCGAACGGGCCGGTACATTTGCTCACCACCATTGGCCTCCGCAGAGTCTTGCTCGGCCCGCTGTTCTAACGTCAACCCATCAGGGAAAGCCTCAGGCGGCTGATATCTCCGTCCGACAGCCGCACCACCGCACAGTTCCCTCGTACAACACCCCTCCTCCACCTCCCTCCCTACCGTTTCCGCCGCAAACCATAAAAGCAAGTACTGCACCGTTGGCGCCACAGGCATCAATTGCACCCAGAGCGGCTCAGTAACAAATCTCTGGTGCCCCTCGTCCGGCTGCGTCTGTCTGTGCTTGAAAGGCAGAGGCAGGAGTCTGTTGCGGTACCCGGACTCCTCGTAGCCCTCGCGCTCCGCCGCCGCGCTTGTGCTTTCGTTCGCGTTGCGCCGGCCTTTCGGCAGAAGCCAGTATTCGCGGCGCGTGTCCCAGCAGAGGACGACGCGTGCGGTGGCGAGGTGGAAGATGGCGACACCGGCGCCGATGGTGAGGTTGCTGCTGGGGAAGCTTGCGTAGACGGGCTGGGATGGTTGGGATGGCATGGTTGCTTGCTATCGTTTCGTGTCAACGATGATTTACACCTGCCTCTATCTATCTATTGCATACCTATATACCATGTGAACGCCTGGAAGGCTACAAGTAACAGGCAAGCCACAGTAAGAGTCAGACGAACGGGGCTGCCGTGAAACATTGAACCACCTCCCGTCAGCCCAAGTCGCACGTGCCAATGACGTAGATATCAGGCGCCGAGGCGAGCGCGCGACAGTCTTGGAAGGTGCACTCGACCGCCTCGAATGCGACTTAGACGTTGTACCTCCTACCGCTGCCTTCCTTTGACCGCCTTGAGAAGCTTCGTTTCCAATCCCATCACGGTTGCTGCACGCCCCAAGCTACCAACCACTACACAAGCTTTGCAACGATCAAGCTATGTCGTAGGAGCTCTACGATCATGTCTCCAACTCTTCAGATCTCTGTCCCGTCCACCTCGACCGCCACTCCGAGTTCCGGTAAACCGTACACCCAATATCTCGTCGCCCTCCAGCTACCCCTTCGCAAGCACGAGCTCCAAAAGCGCTACAATGACTTTGTCGACCTCCACTCGTCACTCCTCTCCCAAACAGGCACCGCGCCGCCCGCCATCCTTCCGCCTAAGAGCTGGATACGCAAAACAATCAACAACGAGAGTCTAAAAGAAGAGCGACGCATAGGTCTAGAAGAATACCTCCGCGCCATCGTGGAGGCCGAAGACGGCCGCTGGCGCAGCTGCAGCGCCTGGCGCACATTCCTCAACCTGCCCGGCGCTAACACGTCCAGCGGAGGCGCAAACGGGAGTGCGAATCGACGCCTGAGTGGGAGCGTTGGCCGTATCAGGGATCCCAACCAGTGGCTCGACGTGCACCGCGAGCTCAAGGGGCAGATCCAAACAGCACGCCAGCAGTTGAAGCAGCGGGAGGCGGCCACGACCGCTCAAGCGCAGCATTCGCTCGCAGCGGATGCGAAGGCGAGTCTGGTGCGGTCTGCAGCGTCGATTTCACAGTTGGAGGATGGGTTGAGGAGTATCGCTGATGCTGGCAAGGGGGATGAGGGGTGGAGTGGAAGTAAGAGGTTGGGGGACGGGGAGATCAGGAGGCGCAAGGATCTGGTCGGGGCGGCGAAGAAGGAAGTGGAAGGATTGGAGAGCGTGTTGAGGACTATGGCGAGTCGAACAGCGCAGACAGGCTCGGGACCGCAGGCCGGGGCCGTAGCGAGTGCTGGCGATAAGGACGCACTCTGGAAGGGCACGAGTGCAGGGGCGCCCAAGACTGGCGGGAGAGTTTTGGGGGGTCCCTTGAAAGAGACGGAAAGGACTCGCGAGCAGGACAACTCGGGGGTATTGCAGTTGCAGCAGCAGATGATGCAGGAGCAGGACGAGGATGTCATGGCATTGGGGAAGACGGTGGCGAAGCTGAAAGATATGGGGTTGCTGATCAATGAGGAGTTGGAGGTGCAGAATGAGATGTTGGGCCTGTTGGAGGAAGACACGACGAGGCATCAGGGCAAGTTGGATGTTGCGAAGCGGAGAATTGGCAAGATCAAGTGATCCGTTTGTCGTGGTTGATGGGCCCCGGTTGGGTCGTTGTTTGATTCTCGCGTTCAAGGCAGCAAGGAGTTCGGCGTCTTGATAGCGCATGAGATTCGCATTTGTTGATCGAGAACTTCCTGCACTACTTATTCCTGACATGTTCGAGTTTATCTTTCACCGCTTGATGGTGATGCGACTTGATTTAAGTACCGCCTGATGAGCCGTCTCGCCAGCACCCCGATAAACTCGGCGTTAGGAGGTACTACAGAGACAAATCGCTTGTGATGGTACTCCCCATGATAATGTGTCTCGTGTGTCTCATATTGTCCCATCCCGTATTCATGCAAGGTACAGTACGATAGAAGTTTGTGCATGGTGGAGGCTGAACAGCCGTTGCGGCTTCAGGAAAGTTGAACGGCGGACGCTCACCGACGACCCGATGCCGTCTTGGGCAAGGCATCACTCCGGGTCTCACCATAAAGCCACCTCTTCTAACCTCCGTACCTGATCCCTCTGCATTCGGTACCTCCGATGTCGTGAACGATCCAGACGACAATCCTCACCTGGCCTCGCGCCCTCCCCGACCATGGCCTCCGCCTACCCTCCCTCCGCCGCCTCCGCTCCACCTTCACACCGCGCCGCCGCGAACCGACCGCCGCCGACCGTCTCGAACGCACCCTCAGGCACCTTCCTGCCAGGCACCAAAGTCCAAGTAGGCAGCCACCGGGTGGTCATCGAGAAGTACTTCTCCGAGGGTGGTTTCGCCCACGTGTACACGGTCAAAGTCCCTCGCGACAACCACAAGCATGAACTGGCGGTTCTCAAACGGGTCGCCGTGCCCGACAGGGACCACCTGGCGAACATGCGGACGGAGGTGGAAACTATGAAGAAGCTGAAGGGCCACAAACACGTCGTGACGTACATGGACAGCCATGCCAGCCAGTTGAAGGGGGGCGGATACGAGGTCTTCTTGCTCATGGAGTATTGCGCCGGAGGAGGCCTGATAGACTTCATGAACACTCGGCTGCAGCATCGACTGACGGAGCCGGAGATCTTGAAAATCTTTGGAGACGTCGCCGAAGGGGTGGCCTGCATGCACTATTTGAAGCCGCCGCTGTTGCATAGGGATCTGAAGGTGGAGAACGTTCTGATTTCGAAGTCCTCGAGTTCGGGGACGCCCATTTACAAATTATGCGACTTTGGAAGCACGGCGAGTCCGCGACCTGCCGCGAAGACGGCAGACGAAGGTCGATTGATTGAGGAAGACGTGCAGAAGCATACCACGATGCAATACCGGAGCCCGGAGATGCTGGACGTCTGGCGGAAGCGTCCGATTGATGAGAAGGCCGACATCTGGGCGCTCGGGGTGTTTCTCTACAAGTTGTGCTACTACACCACGCCTTTTGAGGATGTTGGACAGATGGCGATCCTGAACGCAAGTTACAAATTCCCGAGCTACCCGTCATTCTCGGAGCGGTTGAAGCAATTCATTTCATGGATGCTGAAGGAAGATTCGTGGCATCGGCCGAATATCTACCAGGTCGTCAAGGAGGCTTGCAGCATGCGTGGGAGGGAGGTACCCATCAAAGACATCTACGCCAACCGCACCCAATCGGAACAGCGCAGTAACGAGACCTTGCCTTCTGCAGACCCGCCGAAATCGCCACCCTCTATCGGTTTGCAGAAAGAGGCGCCGAGAGTGCAAGTGCAGAACATTCCTGATGTTGCACCGATGCGGCGCGGCAGGCCTACTGCGCCCGCCCAGCAAGCCGCAGCGAAGGCTAAGGAGGGCGCTTCCCCCGCCCGAGGCGATCCCTTTGCGGCTCTGGACTCGAAAAATTACGACGTTAGATCGGGGGCAGTGGACGACCTCTCCAAGCGCTTCCCGTCATTGGACGAGTTTGCCATTGCTCACGATAACAGCGGGCAGTTCAATTTTCCTCAATCTTCGCCCCGTCAGTCTGTAGATACAGCCGGCGGCAATCTCAACGAGCGTGTCACACAGGCTCTGGCGGACGAAGTCTTCCAGCAGCCACAGCCAAAGACAGAGTTGCCCAAATCGCGGAACACGGCATCGATTCAGCAGCCAAAGAAGTTCCCAGAAAGGACCGAAAGTCTTAAGGCAGAATCGCGAGAAATATCGCAGGAACCTCCACTCACGCACCGGCCAGTACCAGAGAGACTGCACTCGGGATATAAGTCTACCGGCGTTGGCGCCTCCCCGCCGACTTCTGCAACCAAGAACAAATTCCCCGAGATAAGCAGCAGGCCGGTTTGGAAAGTGCCCGATCAGGGCCGTGCGACCAGCCAGCCTCGAGCATCGGAATCTGCTGAGGCCGCGGCGGCATCACTTCACCCTAGCCTGCCTCCTTCCAAGAGGCCCGCACTGTTGAATATGCATCGCTCCAAGTCGCAGACGGCAACGGAAGATCCGGCGGCATTGAAGCAGCCGAAACCTTCGCGATCTTCGATAGATGCGCAGCGTAATGCTCGCACTGACGCGAGCGAAGAGCTTACTGCAACCCGGACTGTATCTTCGCAAGCACGTTCGCGCCCATCCAGCATGTATGTGAGCTCCAATCTCGATTATCTGCGCGACCAGGAGGCGTCGAAGAAAAGACCCTCTCTGGAGATGAGGAGATCTAGTAAGCAGGTCCCACAGGATCCAGGCACACCGGTCGAGGAGAAAAACATCGACGACAACATTGCCTACTTGCGTAGCAGCGAGGAGAACAGTCGTTTGCCAAGCCGGAGTGGCTCAGGCCACAAGAAGCGCTCCAGCTTGCAGGGCGCGAAGAACTTCGTCGGTCGCTTCGGAGATGCATTCAAGCGTTTTGAGCACAACCCGGCTAGCGCCGAAGATAGCCGATCACCAGAGCAGCGGCCATTCACCCCTGAACAGCCTGCGCGAGAAGAAGAACCGCAGTTGTTGTCGCCGATCCAAGGCTCGGAAGCCACCGCAACGCCAAGCAAATACTCGGACCTGGACTCAAATCCCGATGAGACAGAGGAGCTGCCGCCAGAAATGCGTCGAGAACTGGAGCGAAGGCGTCTTAGCCAAGAAGAGAAGCGAGTGGCAGAGAAGGCCAGGGAGCATAAAACACAGGGCGGCATCCCGTCCAGAGCAAGCACTATTCAGAAGCGTGTGCAATCTCTGCTCGACGAAGGGCAACGACAGCCCGAGATCAGCCAACAGGAAGTCCTTCAGAGCTCACCCGCCAAAGCCGCACCTCCTACAGTCGCCAGGAAGCCTCCGACTGTCATGTCTCCCTCAAACCCGTATGCCCAAGTTTCAGCGGCTTCCACGTCAGCTCCTCTGCAACAGCCCGGGCCGCGCAGCGTTTCTCGACCGTCGGTGCCGCCCAAATCGAACGCGCTCCGCACTGGTGGCAGCATCAGCGCCAGTGGCAACGCTCCCCAACCCGCCAGCAAAGCCCAGTGGCCTCCGCCGCCTGGCTCGCCAAACCCAGAGAACGGGTCCACCAGGCCTGCCACTGCGAGCAAGCCCGCCGCCGGCCTTGCTGCGCTGCTCGCGAAAGACATGGAGGGCGTGCCAGAGTACCCTCCCCGCGGATCCAGCGCAAATGCGCTTCAAGGCGGCGTCGGCGGTAGCGAGAAATACATGGACGACAGTGGCAATGAGCAGGGAGGGCCAGATCTGGACGACTTCAGTCGCAGATATCCGGCTATTGAAGGGGAGGGAGAAGGATCGAGAGGGAGGGGCTTGAAGGTCCGAGAGGTCTAAAGAAATTGTTGGTGACGAAATCTCCGTACGTACTGATAGACGCGGAGGCAATGTCTTGGGCATGGACACTGGCGAGGAGCGGTTGTACAGCTATTCTATTGGTAGGCAGTGACCCAAGATCCGCGGCGAGGCATTTGAAGCACCGACTTGCCAGTGTACAGGCATGCCTAGCATGACAGGGAAGTGCTCTTTGCCGGCGCGGTCTCTGTGTCGGAATCCGTTTTCGTGACTACTCAGATCGCCTTGACCCCCACGGCACGCGGGATGCTTGGCAAAGTCCTCACTTCAACATCCCATCAGGACCGAATCCTTTTCCTCTTTGCAACATCTAGACTAACAGGGCACATACTCCCAGCTCATTCATTGCGCTATTCCAGTCAAGCTCAGTCTCTCTTTCATTTTCTCTTCTCCTCCATGCAACCCTCATGATGTCTAATGCAGTCCCGCAATTCCCAAAGTCTCTCGACTTTCCCACTCCAATGGCTCTCGCCAACGGCTCTTCGAAGCACGGCTGTAGCACCGGCTCAGCTAAGCAAGCAGCGATGCACGTGGGCCAGACGAGTCCGCGGATTATTTGAGGATCTTCGAGACCCTCAATGGCCGCCGCCGTCTTAATCACGGCATCACGGATCTCGGGAACGCCAGCGTACGCTCCCGATACCACGGTGTGCAGCTGGACTAGCGCGCCGGCTGCAAAAGCTCTCGTTACGATGGCCGAAGTCAGGGAGCCGGGGGACGCGAATCTGGACGGTGCTGCTGAAGTTGAGTCGAGATGCCAGCGCTCGAGCTGTTCCAGGCCGACCTTCAACCTCTCGTCGATCTCCTGGCTTTGCGACACGAGAAGCGGGATGCTCAAGTGGCCTTGACGTTGTTGGCGAGACTTCCACGCGCTGAGCTCTGCGATGTCACCAATCGCAGCCATGACCCAGTTCATGCAGCCCATGATACCCTCGAGGTCACACTGTCTATACTCCAGCAAAGTGTTGTACGGCATATGGGGCGCTTCTCCCGTCGATGCACACGACAAAAGGTCGAACCATAGGAGCACTGGTACAAGGAACGACAAAGCCGCTCGTTGCCAATCCGACAGTAAGCTCTGGGCTCGCCCGGTCAAAGGCCCCTGCAGGCCACATTCTACGAGTAATTGGTGCACAGAGCGTGGATCTGCTATTGCCGGAATAGAGACAAGAGCGTCCAGGTGGAGCCGCCAGTCGCTACAGCCTCCGCAGAACAACTCAATACGCTGTTAGCTGAGTCTCGATGAGATCTGGAAGGACCGCTTACCTCAAAGCTGATCAGCATCACCCCGCACGACAATATGGCAATCTGCTGCCCCAGATCGTCGACTTTGTGGCTCTCTCGAATGCGTTGTACGAAGAGCTGGAGATCCTCCAACGCTTTGGCGTGATAGCCCACGAGTTCCGTGTACTTGGCACCGTCATTCTGCCCAAGCATGCCATACTGGTGTAGCGCGCTTAGGCTCAGAGCTGCGTGATACAACGGACCGGTCCTGGACAACAACCATAGGAGCCATCCCCGGCCTCCTGCGTTCGGGTTTGGGTTATGGAAGCGGAATTGTCGCCGGAATGTGTGATCAAAGTAGTGCATTAGCAGCTCCGACTTGCGGTATTCGAGGATGTCGGAGTCCCAAGTGCTGCTCTCAACAACGACTGCGGGATCATAAGCCTGTAGCGGGCTGTTTTCCTCGCTCTCGAACAATCCTTGAGGGATGTCGGGGTCAAGGTATGGTGGAGCGGGCGAACCAGACACTTCGTCGACACTATGGCTCCTGCTAATCGTCGCTCTGATGTCGGCCTCTTCTGTTCGCACGAGCCTTTTTCGTTTCAAGTGTGCCTTCACAGCGGCCTTGATCTGAGCGCCCGCCGCCTTTCCTCCCTCTCGATCATTCTGCCAAGGTGGGGCTTTGCCATAGCCGTGGCATGGGATGCTTCTCGAACTGCACGTGTGGCATTCGGGCTTGCGCTCGTCGCATTTCTTGTGTCGAATTCGGCACGTCCAGCAGCCACTCACGCTTCTCAAGGCCGTCATTGTCTAGCTCGCAAGCCTCCGGCTGTCAACAACGCCCTTGAGGGGCTGGGGGAGTCGCTAATGAGGGGACATTGTGGGGAGAATCGAACGCTGCTTATCGCAACTGATGAAGTTCAGAACCACTTTGCGAATTTAGGCGAACGGAGCTTTGTCCACTGCGCCGAGCCAGTCTTTGCCACACCAGCCGTCTTATCACGACATCCTGCTTCCCTGTCACATTATCTGCCAGGTGTTCGACAGCATACATTTTCGCGCCAATGGCAATTGCATTTACTATTGAGAGGGTCATGAGCTTGCTAACGTGTCACATGTGCCCATGGCGGTGCCCGAAGCTGATTGGAGAACATCTGACCGCTTCGCACGCGACGCAATGGTATGAGAGCGGCGACGACACCGCGACGAGAATCCGCTGGAAGAACAGACATCGTAAAGAGACACAATAAATCCACCCTTGACGCCTTGCCGCCTCGATAGATCATTATGAATGAGACTAACATCATCTTTGCGCCAAGATTCTCGTCAGCTCACTTGTTCGAAAGATCGTTCCCCTCAATGCAGTGTGAGATCAGCACGCGTGGTAGCTCTCGCCGAGCCTTTGCCATCTTGCGAATGGACATCAAGGTCTGACGACTCCGCAGACTCCTCGCTCATCGGATCCACGGTTTTTGGGAGGCGAACATTTGGCAAAAACAACGTCAGGGCCAGAACTACCACGGACGTGGCCACCGCAGCATACGTGATCAGCCGAAGGACGTCGGAATAGGCCAGATTGACAGCAGTTCTTTGCGCAGTACCCTCGGCTGGAGCGGCGACTGTGATCGACTCGAACATGGAGTCTACCAGCTCGTCCGTGGCTAGAGAACCGAGGTGGCTTCGCAGGCCATCTCGAAAGGTGCCAGTGTAGATGCCGCCAGCCGAAGCTGTCCCGATCGCCGAACCGATGAACGCAAACGAAAGAACCAGAGCGGTGACCTGGGGCATCTCGGAATGAGGCACGACCGCCTGGGCCCCGACGATGACGATGATCTCAATGAAACCGCTGCCAACACCTTGGATGGCCTGGACGACGAACAGCTCGGCCCGGCTGTTGCCCGCGCCGCGGAGCCTGATCATGATGCCGTAACCGATCAATTTGATGACCGCACCCATCACCATTAGCCACTTGTACTCCTGGGTCTTCGCCATGATGGCTCCTCCAACGAGGCCAAAGACGGCTTGCGTCACACCGTTAACGTAATTGAGAAAGGTCGCCGTGCGAGCGCCCATGGCATGGACAACGATTGCCCAAGTGTAGAAGTACGTGTGCGTTCCTTGGAAGCCGAGGGTATCCAAAGCGGCGATGATGCAGCACAGGCAAATGGTCATGCTCTTGAGATATCGCGCTGGCAGGATGGGATGGCTGGCAGTCTTTCCTTCGTAGAAGACCATCCCAACCAGAATCACGAACCCGACTACGATCAAGGCAATCACCCAGCCGGTCTTCCATTTGTTGCTGTCGGATCCACTGATTGAGAACGGGACGAGGAACAAGGTAAATCCACCGGCCAAAAGGATGGAACCTCCCAAGTCGATGCGAGAGCAGAACTCTCGTACGGTAAGTCTGGTGGTGGCAACCACTTCCAGCATTCTCGACTTACGCTGATAGAAGAGCAACGATCCGATGATGAAGGACGCAGCGATGGGCATGATTATGCTGTTTCGAGCTGATTAGCTGATGCTAGAGGATTCGGTCTTCCCTCGAAGACTTACGCGAACATCCCAATGCCCCATCGCCAACCTATTCCATCAGGCCTGACTACGTCTTCGACGATGAAGCCAGATATCCAGGGGGTGATGAAGAAAGGCACGAAGCTCGCCGAAATCGCAAACCCCCTCCACCTCATACTTGAAATGTCTGAGATCACAATGTCGTTCATGATGTTGACGCCTGTCTGACCGATTTGGCTGAAAACAAACCCCCCGGCGTACGTTCCAAAAGACCCCGACGACGCGCAGAGGATGTAGCCGAGGAGGTAGCAGCTCACGCAGAAAAGGTAGGTCTCGCCTCGACCGATCACGGTGGAGAGCTTGGCTATGGGAGGCTTGAAGACAGCAAAAACGATGCTCCCAACAACGCCCAGCGTAGAGAGCCCGCCAACGTTGTTGAAGGTGCTGGTGGCGTAGTTGCGGTAGTTGTACATCAGAGCGTTGTCGAATTGGCTACATTCTGTCAGCTTCTAGCCGACAACGCTATTGATGGCGCTTACTAGACGATGAGCATGAAAATCATGCTGGACCACATGACCTTGAGGCCATGTTTGCCCCATGCAAGATGTCTGTTTCTGGCTTGGTGAGTGCGTGGTGCCGCTGCCATCTCACCTACGGCGACACTTTGTCGTCGGCCTGTCTCCACGTCATCTTTGGCTTTGGCGTGTTCGGTGTCTGCGCCAGGGGAATTCAGCTCGAAGGATGCTTGGGTCGATGCCATAGTGGATTCTGTGTGGAGCCAGGATCCAGTGCGAAAGTAACACACGGAAACCTGTCGGGATTGTTGTTGACTCTTGTACTGGATGATCGCTCGGCGTTGCACGAATCGCCAGCTTGCCTTTGCCTTGGTCATCACGTATGCTGCGTTGATAAGAGGTGAAGTCGAACTCCCGCCTCGACTTCCCTCGCGACAATAACCATGTGTGCTATAGTCCACCGCGTGCAGAGAAAGGCGACGCGAGCGAGACGAGTTGCGTGCATGCCACTAAGGCGGGCACGTTATCAGTGTGCCGATCCTTGAAACCCTCCGACGCGTTATCGTCTGCTCGCCCTATCTCTTGGTGGTGCATGCTGTCGCGCTGCATCTATCTATTGAGCGCATGCTGAGGCATGTGAAGTGGCAACGTCTCGTGGTGAATCGGCTTGTTGCTCAACGACAGCTTCGAAACCTGTGCGTCGTCTTACACGCACACGACAGAATGGAGAAGTCGTCTATTCCGTCAGAGGCAGAATTACCAGAATGGAGGAAGTCCGGACTGGCCAGACGTAGCACGTGGACCACAAGTATAATCTTGGTGGCAGCAGCTTGCATATCCTGCTGGTTTGCGGCCTCTCAGGCCTCCAACAAGCGAGAAATTCTTGCACCGCTATCGTCGACAGAGAAACCTTTTCGATGGTCTGCGATCGAACCTTCGACCAGACTGACCTACCAGGATTGTCACGATGGCCTTCACTGTGCCAGACTGGAGGTGCCCATGGATTACGAGAATCCTAACGCGCCCGGCGTGCCAAACGTGGTGCTCGCGATCATACGTAGACCGGCCAGAGTTCCCATCGTCGACAGCCATTATGGCGGCGCTATAATCACCAACCCCGGGGGCCCCGGAGGCTCGGGCGTGGCGCAGCAACTTTCCATGGGACATTATATTCAAGACATCGCGGATGCTGAACGGGATCCCGGCGATGCACTGCCGGAGGACAAATACTTCGACATTATATCCTTCGACCCTCGCGGCGTGAACCACACGACACCAACGATGGCCTGCTTCCCCGACAACGCCTCCAGAGAGAGATGGAATTTGCAGTCTGAGAGTGAAGGTATGCTGGGAAGCTCGGCCAACTCCCTCAAGACGAACTGGAGACGTGCGACTGCTCTGGCATCCGGCTGTTCCAGTCTCGCAATGGCAAATGAGACTGGGCCTCTCGCCGAACATGTCAATACAACGCCTGTGGCTGTGGACATCGAAACGATCATCGAGAAACACGGCGAGTGGCGCGAAAAAGAAACCCGCGGCATTATTTCCAGCTCGCGCTACTCGCGTCTGCCGGGTTTTGGTGCTGAGATACCGCCGCGCCTGACATGGAGCAGAGGCAGCGAATTGCTTCAATACTGGGGTTTCTCGTACGGCACTCTACTCGGCAGTACATTTGCTTCGATGTATCCCGACCGGATCGGGCGCATGGTCCTGGATGGGAATATCGACACAGACGATTACTACTCAGGCCTATGGTATCGCAATCTGCTCGACACAGACAAGATTCTCGATCTCTTCATGAGCTACTGTGACCAAGCCGGTCCCAATAAGTGTCCATTCTGGCGAGAAGGCGGTCCGACTGCGATCAACGAGACTTACGAAGAGCTCCTCGCCACAATCTGGGACGATCCAGTTGCAGTTCCGGGCTCGGACACTAGAGGACCCGAGATCATAACCTGGACTGATGTAAAAACACTTGTTAAAGACGCCATGTATGCGCCTCTGCACGGCTTCCCTGCCATGGCCACGCTGATGCAAGACGTCACACATGGCAACGGCAGTCTCTTCGCGGACTACAAGTACAAGAACCGCAAAGACCTCTGTCATACCAAGGAACAGTGCGAAACTCCATTTTCGCACGAATGCATCCTGCCTCACTGGAGTCCCTTCGACGCCATGTCAGCTGTCCTCTGCACTGACGGGCTCGACGCTAGCGCCTCCGACATGGACGACTTCAACAGCTACTGGCAGGATTTGAGGAATCAAAGTCGCGCCATGGGCGATTACTGGGCTGCCACACGCCTGACGTGCGCTGGATGGAAAGGCGCGGCGAAGAATCGGTTCTCGGGGCCGTTCTCTGCAAACACTTCGCATCCTCTGCTCTTCATTGGCAACTCATACGACACCGTGACGCCATTCGCCAACGCAGCGAAGATGTCGGGTCAGTTTCCTGGGTCGGGGCTGCTCAAGCAAAACTCGGCTGGCCACTGTTCTTTTACGAGCCCGTCCGTGTGTACTGGGAAGGCTGTGAGGCGCTATTTCCAGCATGATGCTCTGCCGGATGACGGCACGGTTTGTGAGCCTGATGATGTGCCGTTGATTGGCGCGAGGCCGATGCCCGAAGAAGCCAGTTGGGCAGATAGAGCGTTGCTGAAGACGTTGAGGGATGCATCGGCCGATTTTAAGGTACCTTCGTGATCTTAGGCGTCTGACCAGGACTTTTGGCGGAATCTAGAGGGTCTCGAAGATCTTTTTGCATGTGAAGCATGACAACACGAGTCTCAAAAGACTCGTTTCTTGAGCCAGGGGTCGTAAAGTTGAGGGTAGTCCAGCGGCGTGGTTGCCCGGTGATAAACGACTCACAAATGCTCAGTGCGCGAAGGGACATGCCCGAAAACGCGAAAGGGAGAGACTGGAGTTGTCATGAGCGAGCAGGGACCAAAGCCGTGGATACGTTAGAGGGAAAGCCTTTCTTCAATGACGGATGTTGATGACTTCCGCAAGTAATGTTGTTCGGAAGCCGCCTTTTGATTGGTGTGAACATCTACATGGCTGCCGTAATGGCCTTTTCACGCTCTTCTCCACTTCGCGAACCAATTTCACCACCAATGCGTCATCAGAGGTAGGATTTCACCTGAATGCTTGTGCCTTCAACAGGTTGAGAGGGCCCTTCATCGGCATACACATACGCTTCACTTTCAGCCTGAGCTGCACTCTGTCTCAAGGCGTCCTCCACCGCCCGCGACATCTGCAAGACCTTCTCCTCCTGCAGCCTGCGCCCGACGACCTGAATGCTCAAAGGCGCATTGCTGTAACGCTCCGGCGTATACAAGTTCTCATGCCATTCGTCGAGTGGTCCGGAGCATTCCCTCGCGCGTGGATACTGCTCCCAGGTGTCATTTGCCCTGACGTGGCCCACCGGGAGCACACAACCTGGGTAATCAAGCATGTTGAAAGTGCAACTGTACCCCCAGTATTTGCTCTCGTCGTGTGCGCATGCGACAGATGGGCTGACGGGGCAGATCACACAGTCCAGGCCCGCATCGTTCCACTTTTTCGCGTAGGCGTTCCGAAGCTGGTCGATCTCTACGTTGACCTGTTCAATGTGTCAGCTACTTGCGTTGGACTGGGCAGCTTTGATCGGGCAGTGCTTGCCTTCCAGCTCTCGTCGACAGTGTACCTACGAGGGCCGTGCACCTTCAGAAGATCCTCAATCACGGGCACGGGCGGCTCGTTCCCGTCTCGCGCTGCCTGATAATATTCGTCTCCGCCGTCAAGGAAGTAAGCCTTGTTCGTCGCTTTGTAAAGCTTGTCGTGGCATCCAGGGGCCCAGTCGACAAGCGTGTGACCGGCGCCTTGCAGCGCCTCGACAGTCTCCTGCATCGCCCTCATCACCGGAGGGTGAGGATGGACAAGGCCGTCATCCAACATTATGCCGATCCTCAATGGACCAGTCGACTTTTTCAGAGAGTTCCATGGCAGCGGAATCATGGCCGACTCCTGTAGCCACGGCGAGCCACGGAGGGCTGCCGAGAGAAACAGCTCGATGTCCTCGATTGAGTGAGCCATTGGTCCAACTACACCCACGATGTTGTGCATCCCGTCGTGAAGTCCGCTTAATCCTCCATGCGGCGTTCGCGCGACGCTGGGCTTGAAGCCGTAGATTCCACAGAAAGCGCTCGGAACCCGGATGGATCCCCCAATGTCTGTCCCGATGCCTAGCGGACTCCCTCTCATTGCAAGCAGCGCCGACTCTCCGCCGGAACTACCTCCACTCGTCAGGTCGGTGTTGTAGGGGTTGACCGTCCTCCCGAACAGGTTGGAGACAGTCTCGAGAGCCATCAACGTTTGCGGGTTGGTCGTCTTGACATGAAAAACCGCGCCCTGCTCGCGGAATTGCTGCACAATGAGCGCATCGCAAGGACTTTGTTGATCCGCCCAAGCAATCAGGCCTGATGTTGCGGTCGTGCCCTCCATGTAGATGTGTTCTTTGACCGAGATGGGGAGACCATGCAGGGGTCCGATCGGCTTGTTGTGTATTCGCATGTACTCGTCCAGTTCGGCCGCTCTCGAAAGCGCTTCATCGAACAAGACTTCGGCCAGGCAGTTGGTCTAGCCACAAGTCATTGACCGCACCAACACAAGCGCGAGACGGGAGACTTACCAGCTGATGTGCGATCGCCGCTCGTTTGCAGAAGGCATGGGTGACCTCTACAGCCGTGACCCTACGGTTGTGTATGGCATGGAGAACGTCGAGAGCACGCGATTCAGTGATGCGTAGCTCTGCAGCATCGAGAAGGCCGCAAGTGCGCGGCACATGAACTGGAGACTTCGCTTCTGCTGGGGAAGTTGATACGATCCAATCTGTCGGAATCTTGTCAAGAACCTTCACCCTTCGCCTTGCTGCGACATCTTGCCATCTCGTCTCACCAGGCATGCTGAATGGGCGACTTTGAAGGGGAGGTTCGAAATACGAAATAGCGAGCTGAACATGGAGAAGGAAGCTGTTGGGTGGAAATGGAAATGAAAATGCGGAAGAGGAAGAAAGAATGTCGGAGTCATGCCTCGGTCCTTTGATTTCCACAATTTGCGCTACACTGTCCAGCCCCTGGACTGATGCCCAAACCTATCGAAGTATAGATTAAGGTGCCGGTGGTTGTAGTAGCGAAGTTGGGGCATGCCAGCCGCCGGGTGAAGTCGTTCGGGGCAAAATCTTCTAGGGAAAGTCGACACGAAGCCAGATGAACAAAGGCAAGTCGTGACGAAGTGTCTCCTCACCATTCACAACCACCTGCATGACATTTTCATCGCCTGCACAGACAGTCTCGCTTCTTCCTCCACTCGTCTTATCCGTCGAAGGGGCTGCCTGTTGAACTTTCAGGCGGAAGTGGCCACCATAAAGGTGCAGTCTTATCAGATTCTTCTAAACATGCCAGTTGATCAAAGTCGTTCTACTTTGATCCGTCAAGCACGAGTTTGGCATCGCCAATTGGTCCAATTAAAGCGCTCAACATGAGCACCACGCCAGATGTATTGTTGACTTTCATGTGCGCTCGACCGCGACCGCTGACGAACACAGACTCCACGCATTCTCCACCTTCTCAACGCCGGTGGCTACTTCCGCCTCCTATTCAGCGCGTCTCCCACCAAGCTCGATGTTGTACTCCTCCTCGCGGCCATCCTCTTCGCCGTCGCCAACGGGCTCACTTTCCCTCTCCTTGGGATCCTGTTCGGCAAACTTATCGACGACCTGAACTCGTCGTCGTGCGACACTGAAGATGGGGGCTCATCAGCAGCGGTGCGCACCAAAGTGCTTCTCCTTGTCGCTGTGGCTGGCGGCCAGTTCATCGTCACCTATGTGTACATGAGCTGCTGGATGTTTTTCGGCGAGAGACTGGCACGGCGACTTCGGCAAAGATACCTCGCTGCGTTGCTCCGGCAGGAAGCCGCCTACCTGGACACCTTACCTAGCGGTGCGATATCATCACGGTTGAACACCGACATCCGAGCGATCCAGGAAGCCACGTCGGAGAAGGTCGGCATCGTCCTGACAAGTCTGTCTTATTTTGTGGCTGCATACGGTATTTCGGCTACTCTGGATGCGACGCTCACTCTATTGATGTTTAGCATGGTACCGGCTTACTTGGCCATTGGCGCAACTTGCTCTGCACTCGTCACAAGATACGATTCTGAGATCAACGCTCTCACGGCAACAACAACGTCGATCGCTGCTCAAGGTCTTTCCAATGTCAAGCTCGTCCATGCGTTCGGAGCGCAGAGTCGGTTAGAGAAGATCTTCGCGGCCTCCTCGCGGCAAATGCAGGCTCCCGCCGCAAGAAAATTCATCGTCGAGGCTCTGCAACTCGGGCTGTTATACTTTGTTTCTCACGCTGCCAATGCGCTCGCGATATGGCAAGGAAGCAAAGGCATTGCTGAATCACGCATGGATAGTGCACAAGAACTGACGGTCGGTGATGTCTACACTGTGATCTTCATGCTCGTCGATGGTGGGTAGGGTACACCCTCAATTTTGACAGTTAAAGCGCTTACCGGTGTCTCAGCTTCGTTCGTCATCACCCGTGTCGCGCCCTATTTCCCGATATTTGCCGCAGGACTTGCATCATCGAAGCAACTCTCCGCCGCCGCGGAAAGGACTTCTTCTATTGATGGTACAATATCCGTCGACAATCAGTCTATTCGGTCGATTCGGTCGTTTCAAACCGCAATCGAATTCAGAGACGTAACCTTTCGATACCCGTCACGGCCGCAGCAAAATGTGCTGCAAGGATTGTCGTTGCATCTTCCAGCTGGTCGATTCATCGGAGTGGTCGGGCCTTCCGGCAGCGGAAAGAGCACGATTGCGTCCCTCATCCCTCGACTATACGATGTCGACGAAGGGCAGATTCTGTTCGATGGATGTGATGTTCGTGATATCAAAGTGAAAGACCTTCGAAGCCTCATCAGCGTCGTCGAACAAAGCCCCTCTTTGTTAGAATGCTCCATCCTGGAAAACGTTGCTCTTGGGCTTGTTGCCTCACCGCGACTATCTCACCTCCACGGCGCTTTGCTGGATGGAGGTGTTGCACGGGCGACTTTGGCGATCCGGAACGGTGCCACGGTGGAGGAAGCAACCCGGTCAGACGTAGCCGTCGCAGAAGTGTTAGACCGGGTTCAAGCTTGTTTGAAACTGGCCGGAGCTTTCACATTCGTCCAGCATCTTCAACACGGAATGGCCACCCATGTTGGGCACGAGGGGAGGCAGCTAAGTGGTGGCCAGGCCCAACGGGTCGGCATAGCGCGCGCGCTCATCAAAGACGCCCCGATACTCGTGCTAGACGAGGCGACGGCTTCGCTGGACTCAACAATGGAGCGAAGCATACAGGCCATGATTGAGTCCCAGTGTAAAGGAAAGACTGTCATTTGCATCGCCCATCGCCTCTCCACTATCAAGAACGCCGACCACATCATTGTTATGAGGGAGGGCGATGCTGTCGAGCAGGGCTCATTCGGAGAGCTCGTAGAAGCTGACGGGAGTTTTGCTTCCATGGTGCAGACTCAAGGTGTGGACGACACCAGCGAAGCTTCCACGCCTGCCGACAACATCAGTCACGCGGGCTCTTCCTTGTGTTTATCGGAGGTTGAAGCGAAGCTTGCCGTCTCACCGATCATCCACAACACCGATCAAATGCCCTTCATTGAGGTGTCGGAAACAACACCGTTGCTCGGAGCATCCGTAACAGCGACGTCAGCCAGACCAACCCAAAACACCGTTTCTGATTCCTTCTTCAAAACACTTCGCCGTGTCGTCAGCCTCGCGCGGTCGGAGCGTCGATATCTCCTCCTAGGCTGCTTTGCAGCAGCGCTATCAGGCATATCCTCTCCGGCAAGCGCCCTAGCCTTTGGCAACATGATCGGATCGATGAGCCCTTGCAACGACGTCGGATCGATTTTGACCAGCGGCGCGGTATTCGGAATGCTTTTCATGACATTGGCATGCTACGATGTCTTGGTTACGACTTTACGCGGCTCGTGCTTTGGAAGAGTTGCCGAGCGTGTCTCTTTGACCGCTCGCATCTTGACATTTCGATCTTTGTTCTACCAAAGTGCCGGCTGGCACGAATCCGAGAGTCGCAATCCGAACGCGCTTCTCTCCCAGCTGACGTCTGACGCTAGCAGCCTCAGCGCGATGAGCGGCAATCTTGTGGGTGTGTCGCTGTCAATCGTTGTCAACCTGGGACTCGGTATACTGTTGTCGCTCCTCGTGGCATGGAGAATAGCCGTCGTCCTTATCGCCGCCATTCCCTTTTTGCTCGCGTCCGGATATCTTCGCCTACAAGTCTTCGCTTATTTCAACGAGAAACACCGCGAAGCCTTCTCCAACTCCGTTTCGATTGCCAAAGACGCCATCGACCACTTCTCAACTGTGAGCCTCTTTTCTCTGGAGCAGTATTCGGTCCGGGCCTATCTTCGATCTCTGAAAGATCCTTACCGCGAGACTCAGAAGAACATCCTCGCCGGCGGTTTCTGGCTCGCTGTTTCTTACTCCATCTGCACCTTGATCTATGCCTTCGCATACTGGTGGGGAGCTTACGTCGTTGAGCAAAAGGAATATACCCAGACCCAGTTCTTTGTCGTTCTGCCAGCTCTCTTGATTAGCGCGCAACAATGCGGTCAGCTTTTCACTCTCGCTCCCGACATCAGCCGAGCAGGCACAGCCGCAAGGGAGATTTTCAAGCAGCTCGACATTGGCCCGGAAGATCCGAGCGTGGCCAGCATTGAATTGGAAAACTCTCACGGCGACGAAGACGTTGAAAGAGGGAGCTTGAGCCCGTATTTGCCGCGAGGTGAGGACTCACCGTTAAAACCTCGCGCCGGCACCGCCATAATGTTCGACGAAGTGAAATTCGCCTACCCCACGAGGCTGAAGCTGCCCGTTCTCCATGGCCTCAGCCTGACCATCCAGTCCAACCAATTTTGCGCCATCACCGGCCCCTCCGGCGCCGGCAAGTCCACACTTTTTTCCCTAGTCGCCGCCTTTTACCAGCCCAGCGCAGGCAGAATCACCCTTAACGGCCAACCGCTCGCCACGCAGCCCCACACCTTCCGCGACAACATTGCCTATGTCCCGCAAGAAGCGGTCCTCTTCCACGCGAGTGTGCGCTGGAACATCGCCCTTGGTTTCCCGCCCGGGGTGGAGGGCTCGCAAGCCGACATCGAAGCCGCGTGCAAACTGGCCAACATCCACGACGTGATCGCAAAGCTGCCCCAGGGCTACGACACGGTGGTCGGAGGCAGCGGACGCGGCGCGCTTTCAGGAGGGCAGAAGCAGCGCATGGCACTCGCGCGCGCGCTGGTGCGGAAGCCGGCGTTGCTGCTGCTGGACGAGGCGACGAGCGCGCTGGACGGCGAGAGCGAGCGCCGCTGGTCCGAGAGTCTGGAGATGCTGATGGGTCGTCGCGGATGGGGGATGACGGTCGTGGCGATTGCGCATCGGCTTTCGACGGTGCGGAAGGCGGATCGGATCTTCTGGGTCGAGGGAGGGAAGTGCGCGGCCTCAGGGCCGCATGCAGAGCTCTACGCGCGCTGTGAGGGTTACAGAATTGCGGTGGATGAACAGCGGCTCGGGTCGCAGTAGATTGGAGAGCTCTTGCCTCTATAAGGTCAGCCATTCACTGGATCGTTTCGTTCCTTTGCGCGCGAGTCGTCCTTGTCCCAAGCATCACACGTCTCGTCCTCGACCATTGCCAGCCCTCCACGCCGTGACCTACGGAGCCGCCGACCGCGCCGCTGAGAATCATACCTTACGTGAGACCAGAAACACCGACAGAACTGCCGTGCGCTCCAAACTGCCGCTCTTTGCCTCGAGTAGCAACCGCATCCCGGGTCTCCTTACTGAAGCCGAGGACGAAGGTGACACCATAACATCAACTGCTTGACCCTCAGTGGCGAGAATTTCACGGCCACTAGCTAACGACGATTTTCTGTCGCCGTCCCCGAAAAACGTTGTGCTATTAAACCACCATTAGCTTTTGCTGCGCATTGCAGAAGGGAAGCCCAGACGAGGCCATCGTCAGCCACGTGGTCGTGGAAGACACGAAACTCTGTTCGTGGAAGCTTCTTTGCCTGCCGAACCCGAAGCACACAAGCTGGGAGACTCGTCAGTGGACCACATATCTAGGGGATTAGCAGATGGCTAAAGGTTGTCGCGTTCGACCGGTGCTAGGCGGGTTACAACTCCCCTGCTAGGCGGCAAGCGAGGCAAGGTGGGCGAAATCCGGGTCGGTTGGAAAGTCTACCTCACCGCGCTGAGGGCAATGGGGCGTCGAGGCGACTTCGATCTTTGATTGTGGCAATTACCGATGTTGGATTTTTTTTGTGATCTTCGAGTAATCGTGCCACACGCAGAGCCCATCACGAACGGCTTGAACTAGGGGGTGTTCAGAATCTGTCGCTCTAAACCGATGCGGTGGTACTGAAACGTTGGCACGATACGTAACGACACCTATCGGTGGCGATGGGGACCGCTGGCACACGGAGATATCTGAGACGTCTTTGCTGATGTCGCTGCAGTGCTGCAGGAGGGGGTCCTGGAGCGAGACACCATGCCTCTGCTCGTAAGATCTCCAATCGCGAGCCTGCAAGTAGCGGCTCAAGTCGCACTGGATACATCCTGTTCAACACGACTCGGGGAGCGAACGCTTACACAGCTATCCGAAACTGGATCCCTCGTATAATACCCTTGGGGATGCCTTGCCGTTCTTTGCAGATGATTCGCAAATGACGACACGCAGAGCGATAACGACCGTAGAACTTCCGAGACGAGCGGAAGAGCAACGCCCTGAACTGCCGTGATGCGAGCGCTGTCCCGAGGCTCATCTCGAATCCACTCATAGAGACCACAATCGTCTGGGACCTAGCTGGCGTCGAGAATCCTTCGTGCTCACCCGAGGCCAAGGCACGTAAACACGCCCCTGGAACTTCCCACGTGAACGTATCGACGCCCAGCTCCCGGGGCAGCGGACGAGGCTGCCACATGCACATACATGGCCGCGGGTGGCGTTGGAGAGCGCATTTGCAGGAACAGAAAATCGCATCCCTCTTCGTCTTCTCAGCGGACATGTTTGCCGCCGACGCTAAGGGGCGTCGAAAGGCTCTCGCGCACTCCGAAGTTGTAGCTGTGGTAGGTCTGTGGTAGGCTTTCAGGACGCGCGGAGTGTAGGTGAGCAAGTGCCGTGTTCCAGTGCCGATGTGAAGTTGCATCCATCCCGAGGACCGCAGCATCCCAGGTGGCAGCCGAAAGACGGCCACTAATGGGTGCCGAGGACTTTCGCCTTTGTCCGATGGGAGAGGCGTCGAAGGTTTCTAGCTCGTCAGCAAGCCGACAGTACCAGCTCCCGAGAACACGGATCTTGGCGGCCACGTGGGTTGAGAGAACGGAATGTCCACTGCCGTGCCATTCCTTAATGGTCGATTCCATCAAGACGCTAGTGCGTGTTCAAGCACTTCGCGCTTAACCGATGGGAGGGAACAAGAACGCTTGCAGCTGGCTGGGGGAAAGGCAGTAAGGGCAACCGAGGACACGGATGGGGACAGCAACACGCATTCCGAGGAACAGATCATCAACTGCCGTGAACAGCTCAGTGGAGAGGTCTTTTGGGACACTAACGGATGTACAAACGTTACGCCTTTGTCCGCTGATAGCGGAGGAAAAGTTTCGCAGCCCTGACTCGCCTGAGAGCCTCGTGCAAGTCTTCAAGGATGAGGCGGCCACATGGTTCTTCGAGAAGCCCAACATCGGCGCTCCTTGTGAATGGCCGTGAAGCTGCTGACGCCAGCGGGAGTCCAACAATGTCCGCCTTTGCCCGACGGAGCAGGGGAAAAAAGTTTCGCAGCGCAGAGGAGCCTCGTGCAAGTCTCCAAGAACACGAGTTAAGGTGGCCACATGGTTCTTCGAGGAAGCCGAAAATCGGCCCTCGGAAATGGTCGTCCGTCTGCTGGTGCTAGAGGGAGTCAAGCAATGTCGCCTTCGTCCAACAGAGCAGGGAAAAAAGGTTCGCAAAGTAGAGGAAAGGGTGCAAGTTACCGAAAAGGCTGGTCGAGGCATCCACGTGGATCCCCAAGAGCGCGAGAAATGGTACAGCTCGTAAATGGCCGTCCAGCTCGCGACGCTAGTGGGAGTCGAGCGAGATCGCCTTTGTCCGGCAGAAGAGGAGAAGAAGGTTTTGCGGGCTCGATCGAGCCTCCGGAGACGCGGGTCGAGGCGGCCACATGGCGGGCTTCTGGGAAGACGTCAGAACAGTGGCAACAACGGTACCAAATCGGCGTGATTCGAAGGAACCGAGCACTAGGGGGGGAGGAAAGGCTGTCGGTCGTCTGCGAGACGGCGACTTCTCGTTGGGGCTTTAGCCACCTGGTTTAGGCGGGCGGAGGGTCAACGTCGGTGTAGCCGAGCTGGCGAACTGACAATTGGGATGCAGGTCGGCGTCTCTCCTCACACGTGGCGATTTCGATTGTATGGCGCGCTTCGCTGTTGGCTGTGGATGAGCGGGAGCTAAGGGGAGACGATGCGCTTCGCACTCCTCCGATGGGAGAGGGGTATTGAGTTGTTCGGTGTAGGCAGGCATTACCTGTTGCGGAGGCGCAAAATTGGAACGCGAGAGCTTCGCATGGAAGTGTGAGGCGAGGTAGTGGTTGTCCTGTCGACGGGGGAAGGATGAGGCGAGCACAAACGGTAAGTGAGTAAGGTAGCGCAGTGCTTCAGCACGCTGTTGCGGCATCAGCAAGCAATGATCTTGTGAACCATCCGCGCACGAACCTCATCCGATGCATCGCCAACGAGCAGGATAGGATTGAAGCCAGTCGTCTTGGGCCTATTCACCAATCCGCCCCACGCCCAAGACAACCCACCCACCAACTTCCTTCCTGACCTTCTCACCCACCTCTTTCTCCGCGTGCGCCTTGCCCGCCCCCGTCTCCCCCGGCTTCAACTCCACCTCCCACTCCGCCCGCACATAGACCGGCACTTCCAACACATCCTCATCTTCGCCCAACTCCACCTCATCCCCTTCCCCCTGCCCAGGCACAATCCCTGGCCGCGCCCGCAACGCCCCAGGCACAATCTCCAGCACCACCGACGTGGAATTGCGCGTCGCCTCCCACACCTTCCCAGCCTCAGGCTGCCTCTCCCCACCCCCTCCCCCGCTCCCGCCCTCCGGCCCCGCCCCGCGCGTCAGACTCGCCATCGCCGCGCTCCTACCCCCGCCTGCACCACCGTAAGCCCCCGCCGCCTTTTCCGACGACTCAAGCGCATCGTCCCACACCTCGCCGGCCGGCCCCACCGTGAACGACGGGCACAGGATCGTCACTTTCGACGCGACGCGCCCCGGCGTCACGGCCGGCGTCGCCAGCGTCACGCGCACGCTCTCAAACACCGGGTTCGCCACAGTCAGCACGTACTGCCGCGTCTGCAGTGGGCGGAGCTTGGGCGCGGCCTCGAGTGGCTCCGCGCGTAAGTGAAACGCCGGGTTCGACGGAGGGAGTTGAGCGTGCAGCGGTTTGAGCGTCAGGCGCGGCACGTGGTGCATGGCCAGCAGGCGGATACGATAGCGCATGCTGCCGACGCGGGGCTCCGGGCGTGCGAGGAATTGGCGACAGGTGCGGCAGCGTTTGCCGCGGCGGGTGCGGAGGGGGGTGGCGATGGGCCAGAGGTCGGGGGCGAAGCGGGCGGTGCCGTTGGCGGGGGTGGAGAGGCGCTGGGTTGAGGTTGTAGTGCCTTCCCAGCCGAGACTGCGCATTCGGGCGATGATGGCGGCGTCGGGGTCGGGGTCGTGGGGGGTGTAGGTTGCGAGGCCTTCCGAGGGGGCAAGAGCTTCGCGCATCGGCTGAGGTTTCTCGCGGCTCTTCTTGAGCGCATCGTAGCTCAGGCCGCTGCCGTACATGCTCATGATGCGCGCCAGGTGCGCGGGCGAGCTGTAAGGGCCGCCGGCGTACGGATTCTGCGAGTCTCCCGACTCACTCAGCTGCTCCTGGTAGAACCTCGACAAGCCCTTGAACCTAGCCTCGTGGCTCAATCGCTGCTGAGGCTCTTCTCTCTCCCCATCCTTCCCCTCCCCCTCCCTACTCGGCGTCCCTCTATCCTCCTGCACCCCCATCCTGGCCTTCCGCTGCTTGGCCAGCTGCTCCGTAATCTTCGTCGCCTTGCCGAACCGCACCCCAATCTCCAACGTGCTCCACTCGCAATACCCGCAATGCAGAATATACGTCTCCGGCGCCTCCTCCTTCCCCCCCGGCTTCAACAGCCCATCATCCTCGCCCTTCACCTGCGTCACCGCCAACGGCGCCTCGCAGCAAGGGCAATTATAGCAGCTCCTCGAGCACCTACAACCACACGAACCGTCAGCCGCAAATCCCCTCAACCCCCGAGGCCACGACGTCTCCGGGCACACGCGCGCGAAGGCTCACCCTACCTGCAGCCATCCCCCCTCACGGCCGAGCTGCGCACGTCGAACAAGCAGCTCGGGCAGTACCAGTACAGGACCTCCTCGGCCCAGCAGCGCTCGCAGCGCACGGCCTCGCACTCGTCGCAGAAGAGCAGGCGGTCGAGCGGGAAGAGGGCGAAGTTGGCGCGCGGGTCGTGCGGGTCCAGCGGCTGGTCGAGGGTGGTGTCGGTTTCGGGCGGGGGCGCGGCGAGGGAGGCGCGTTTGGAGGCGTGAGGGGTCGCTGTGGGTGGGCTGGTGAGGTCGGAGCACGGGCAGGCGTAGAGGGTGTAAGGGTAGGTGGGGTCCATGGTGGGTGTTGCAGAGACGAGCTTGAGGGGGAGGGGGGCGGTGGAGTGGTGGGGGACGCGCTTTGACGCGAGTCGTGAAGTGGAGTGGAGTGCCTCAGGCTTCAAGCATTGGGGGGACTTTGGGGGATTGAGCTACGTCCTACGCATAGGAACTCCGTTTGCGGGAAGGCTGAGATGGTGCGCATAGAACAAGACGGGGAGGTAGTAATTGCATACATGACACAGACTCCAGCGCATCACTCCAGCGCCAGTCATCCCTCGCATCGTCAAACCAGCATGGCTAAGAGTACCATCGTGAGCAAAGCAACCGCCAGCCAGAAACGCCGTCAAACCGTTTAAACCCATCCCCCGCACCACGCTCTCACAACGCCAAATATCAAACACCATCCATATCAAAACAATCCCCTCACTCGCCCCTCCTAACACCGACCCCCCTCCTCCCCCCAAAATGCCCGAAACTCAGCACCCGCCTCTTCTCCCTTCCCTGCGACATCTCGCCCTCGCGCCCCTGCATCTCCTCTCCTCCGCTCTCTTCTGCAACCGATGGCGTGGCGGGGGAATCCATGAAGCGCCGCCGCGGTCCGCCCACGTCTGCCGCCAACGACGCGCGGCGCGAGAGGTCGCGATTATGCTCGAAGGCGGCCGCGTTACCGGGAGCGCCGGGCCCGGAGCCAGGGGGTGGGTTGGTGGCGTGCGCGTGGCGGCGGGCGACGAGGGATTCGCGTAGGCTGGGCGAGCGCTGGGGCGGGGTGTGGTAGTCGCGAGGGCCGGCGGTGGAGGTGGACGAGGATGAGGCGGGGACGGAGGAGTTGGTTTTGTGGCGTAGGGCCGAAGAGGATGCGCCGATGTCAGTCATGGCGCGCGAGACGGGGCGGACGGTTGGGTCGTTGTCGTCGGCGCTTGTGGCGGACTCGGCGTAAGGGTGGGACTTGGGGCTGACGTGAAGGCTGGCGCGGCTGGAGCGGCGCTGAGAGGGGAGGTTGAGGTGCGAGGTTTGGAAGTGAGATTTGGAGGGTGGGGTGAAATCGACGGGACTCGATTGGCGTTCTGTCGTATAAGTGCGTGGACTCGGGGGCAGAGGTTGGGCGGCTGCTTCGCGTTGCGAGCCCAGGATGCTGCTGCGGTGGGCTTCGAGGCGGCTCATGGGGCGAGCGTGATTGAGACTCTCTGTAGAGCCGAGGCTACCGCGGGAGTAGCGAATGGTGGGCGAGCTTTTCAAGGTGGGAGCTTCGTATGTCGCAGGGGATGCCACAGCGCTTGGACCATCCTTTTTTCCATCGCAAAGCGCGATTGCCAGATCCGTGAGGTTGCGGCACATCGTGTCTGCCTTTCGCCTGACGTGACGATCTGAGACTGTAACGCCGTTGATTATGGATGCTGCCGAAAAAGTCGTGCCTTGCGGGCCAGCGCTGCCCGTCATTGCAGCCAGCTGTACAGCGTCCGCTGCAGTAGCCTCCAGTGTACGGTACAGTCCCGGGTTGAGCAGCTGCTTGGCCTTTGCCAAGGAAGAGTGCAGCAGAGGGTGGATGTTGTTCGAGTCCAACTGACTGCCCTTGCTCTCCGAGGGCGATTCTGCATGGGGTGCGTCTGATGAGGTGGGCTTCTGCTCCTGCTTCTCTCGCTTGGGCGAAGAATCGATGGTGGTCGGCGCAGTCGTTGCCGTGCGCGGTCTGTCGCCCTGCTCGTTTGAAGCAGTCTGTCCAGTACCGGTCGGTAGCTTTCCATTCAATTCGAGGTTTTTAATCCGTGACTTCAAGTCGTCAAGTTCGTCCCAAACAGTGTCGGGGGTCTGCGATTCGGTGGATGTCGTGTCCTCGTTTGACTGTTCAGCGGGCGAGCTCTCGAAAGAGCCCTGGTTCTTGCTCGCGCTACTGGCGTGGTTTGCGCCTGGCTGTTGACTCGGACCCTGCGTGGATTCAAAAGAAGGCCTTCTCCTTCCGTAGTGTGGCAGTTCCGGCGATCGAATGCGCTCCGCGAGGCGAGAAGGCACAAGGGGTGAGCGATCGGGCGCAATTGAGTACCGGTGCGCGTGACTCGTATGTGTGCGTCCAGAATTGCTCGCAGCATCGTCCGCTTGGAACGTCGCGCGTTGCGAAGTCATGCGGTATCGCTCCGATTGGCGCTGCAGGTCTGACGTCGCATTCATTCGCGAAGCAAGGCCTCCTCCATTCCTGCCGCTCGATCCAGGTCTCCGCTCGGCTGACGAGTTGAGCAGATCTTCCGCAGGCATTGAATGTCGCTTCTCCGATAGTGAGAGCCTGCTTGACGCGCGATTCCTCCTCGTGGGCGCAGTGGTCTGCTCTGCCCCTACCTGATCGTTTGCGAGCTCCAGGAACAAATCCTCTGCCCTCCCTCCTTTGCTTGGACGGTCCATGTTTGCGGGTTTCCTCTTCCCTGCCTCCGCGCTATGTTCCAACTTTTCCAGCGCGCTGCCGTTGACCAGCGCCGACGAAGCTGGTAAGGACCTGCGGCGCACAGCTTTCAATTCGCGTAAGTGGCTCTGCTCCTGCGCTCCTCCTCCGCTCAAATCATTACTCGGGCGCTGGACGTGCAAGCTGGGCGAAGGATCGGTTTTCACGAGCAAGGCGTGCGTCGCGGCTTGCGACTCCTGGCGCTTCGCTAGCTCCGAAACGCTGGCGGGCTGAGCGTTCGTCAAGAAGCGCGCGGGGATCGCTGGGACCACGGGGATGGGGCCGGGAATGGAGAATCGGTTGCGCGGCGTGGACGACGCGTCTCGGGAGCGCGATCGGGGTGAAGGCGGGCTTGTCTGTGCGGGAGGGGTGGTGGGAGGGGGATTGTTTGTTAATTGTTGACGTCGAGGTGCTGGTTGCGCAGGCGAAGGCTGGTCGGGTGGCCGCTTGGCGGGGTAGCGACCTGGTCCACGCTTGCGCTCGCTTCCGCTTCCCTCCTGATCCACCTCGTCCACCTGCACCTTCGCGTCGCTGTCGCCGCCGCTGTCCTCGACACAATCAAGATACACGCTCTCGCGCTCGTCGTCGGAAGACATGGCTGGTGGGCGTCGAGAGGTGGGCGGTGTGGGAGCAAAGGAATAAGGGGCCTATCCTGGCTCGAGAACCCATTTTCTTTTCGCCACTGGCCTTTTTCTGGCCCGCGACTCGGTTACAGTTCTTCACATATGATTGTTTCAGCTTATCATGCGATGAGGAACGCCTTGCACTGCACAGGTCGACAGGGATCTCTGGTACTGGATGAGCTCGGGAAAGCTGCACTACGGCACACGCAAACTCTACGAGCACAACGATCGAACCACGTGCGACATCTTCGCGTTTGCCTGATTGAATTCGGCTCGGTGTGGAGCTGCTCCTCATCATCATGACCACAGCAGCGAATGCCTCACAGTCGGTAAGGTCTGCCCTCCGACAACGCGCCGGTCAGATGTGCGAACACCTTGGCGACCTCATGCCGGCTGCTTCCTGGCAGCTGACTCGTCTTCGACGAGATGACGAGTGCAAACTCCACGTGGGGAAGGGAGTGCTGGACTTGACGGATCCCGTTTTGGAAACACTTCTCAGCCGAGCCGCGCTGCGTTCAAGGGAGCGATTCCTATTCGGGCCCGTGTCCGCTACTTAATCTCGAACTTTTGCCGTCCTATCAAGCCCGCCGGCATCCCGAGTGCACCCGCGACAGTCGGCGGTTTCTTCAAGAACGGACGAACGAAACAAGACATAGTTGTAAATTCCACGTACAAAAGCAAAGATCGACTTCTTCTCTCTTCGACACGAGCCGACTCACTTACAAGCTTCCGCTTACGAAGAAGAACATCTGTAGTTACTCGGGGCGTCTCGAACCACCAGCGGACTTTTTTAGGTTGAGAGTGAAGATCGCTTGAAATTGGGGAATCCTGGGCAAGCCTCTGAGGTTGCCTCGGTTGTCCAGGAAAAAGTGATGCATCGCGAGATTTCAGCACCTCCCAAAGGCACCGAAATATATCAACGCTCGAGTCCACCATCTCACTCGTGAGTTTGCAGACCTGTGGATTCGTTAGTGAACGCGTCTCTAGCTCCTTCCTAAAGCAGAGAAAATGACGAAAGAAGAAGGTAAGGCGAACAGGTCGAGTTTCCGAGCCTGCTTGCCAGAGGGAGGCTTGGGGTCACCGTGTCACGGACATGGGAAACGATGATGCCAGTTAAAACCTAGGCTTACAGAAGATATGAAATTACCTTAAGAGACCGCATACTGTAGGTGGTGCCTCGACGCAGCTTCTCACGCAAGTGACAATCGAAGGAGCTGCACTGGATACGTGAGCGAGGTAAGGTAGGTAGGTAGAATAAAACTCCGATTCCGGCAATCGCCAGGCGGCCCAGGGTCTCTTCTGACGAAGGGTTTCCCGAGGCTCAGCGGCTTTGCGGCCTACATCGGGGGCCGAGAGCTTGAGCCGCAACAAACTGGGGAAGCACCCCGCGTTATCCCCGCCAACGCTCCATCAACAACATCCCCCGCCCGCCATCCATCGAAGAAATATAGGAGACGGCCAGACTGAAGGTGAGTCCGGAAGCCAAGATACCTCTCTCTTTCCCCGTCAATTCCATTCAGTTCACTGACCGTATCACTCATCAAAGGCCTGCACTCCCTCCTTCGACTCACCCCCACCTCAATCATCAAACCCCGAACGCGTGCTGTACAACCCGGTCACCCCAGGCACCATGTCCTCCGCCGCCAACGGCGATGGTGCCACCATCCCACTGGGCAAATTCGTCTGGGAGCGCATCCACCAGGTCGGCGTCGACCACATCTTCGGCGTCCCAGGCGACTTCAACCTGACGCTGCTGGATCACATCTACAATGTCGAGGGCCTGAAATGGGTTGGCAACACCAATGAACTGAACGCGGCGTACGCTGCGGATGGCTATGCCCGGGTCAAGGGAGCATCGTGCCTGGTGACGACGCACGGTGTGGGTGAGCTGTCGGCACTGAATGCCATTGCTGGGGCGATGACGGAGGAGATCAAGGTGTAAGCGAGACTAGAGGATGCTGTCTGGATAGCATTGAAGCTGACGACTCTCAGGATCCACGTCGTCGGACAGACATCGTTGAAGATGCAGCAGGATCGCATGATGATCCACCATTCGATCGGAGCCAACCCGGATCACCAAATCTTCAACCGCGCATCCAAAGAGTTCCGCGTCGCTGCTGCCGAGCTGCAGACCGCGGAAGGCGCCGCCGAGGAAATAGACAGAGCTTTGAGGGAATGCTTCATCAAGTCGGGGCCAGTGTATCTGTTCGTGCCAATAGATTTGGTCGACCAGCCTGTGCCGGCTCAAGCCCTGAAGAAGCCTCTCAACCTCAAGCTCGACCCTGCTCAGAAAGACCTCGATGAAGCGGCCAAAAAGATCCTGGACACGCTATCCTCCAGCAAGAACCCCGCCGTCTATGTAGACTGCCTCGTTCAACGCCACCAAGCCGTCGCCGAGACCGCTCAGCTCCTGGAGAAACTCCGCATCCTCACCTACACCTCGGTCACAGCCAAAGGCCTCGTCGACGAAAAGAGCGACTACTATGTCGGCGTCTACGCCGGTCTCCCCTCCTGCCCTGGCATCCAAGACGCGTTCAAAACCCATGATGCCGTCCTCGTCCTCGGTAACCTCCCCGCCGACACCAATTCAGGCGGCTTTACCGGCTCCATGACCCCCGCCATAGCCCTCTTCATCAACCCCTTCGAAGTGAAACTCCGCACCTGGACATCCGCGCCCAACCTCCCCATGAAAACCGTCCTCGCCCACCTGACCACCACTGCCTCCAACAAAACCACCACCATCCCACAACCCCCGAACCCACGCCACACCCTCCCCCCACGCCCCCTCGACGACGATCGCGACTCCACCCAAATCACCCAATCCTGGCTCTGGCACCGTCTGGCCGCCTTCATGCACCCGCACGACGTCGTCCTCGGCGAAACCGGCACAACCCTCTTCGGCATCCCGGACACCACCTTCCCCTACCCCCTCAACTGGCACACCCAAACCTACTACGGCAGCATCGGCTTCGCGACCGCCGCCACGATGGGCGCCGCCCTCGCGCAAGAATCCACCGCCCCGTCGCCCTCCACCACCACAACCCCGCCACGCACAATCCTCCTCACAGGCGACGGCAGCCTCATGCTGACCGCCCAAGAAATCGCCAACATGATCAAACAAAACCTCTCCCCCGTCCTGATCATCCTCAACAACGCCGGCTACACCATTGAGCGCGTCATCCACGGCGCCCACCAAAGCTACAACGACATCGTGCCCTTCAACTACGCCCACCTCCTCCCCTTCTTCGGCATGGACGCCGAGAAGGCGAAGCGCAATTTCGCCCGTGTGGAGACGAAGGAGGAGCTGGAGGGGGTGTTGGGGCGCGAGGCTTTCAAGGCCGGGGTGGGGGAGGGTGTGAGGGTGCTCGAGGTGGTGGTGCCGATGCTCGATACGCCTTGGAGGCTTACGACGCAGTTGGCCGCGAGGGGGGAGGCCGCTGTCAGGGAAATGCGGGACGCGGGGTTCAAGGTGCGGTGATGGAAATGAGCTTTACCTCCTGATGGCTGAGGGAGTGTGCGCCGTGGTGGTGGAGAAGGTGATGTGGTGGTGGATGGGGCGACTGCTGTGGGCGCGGATGAGGATGCGAAGATGCCATGGCCGGTAGACGAGTAGACGAAATAAACGCGCGTGCTCTGATGATTTCCGTCCCGGCCGAGTCTGGGAAGGAGACGCTCTTCCACTATATACGTGCGTTCATTCGAAGGTCGTGCCGGTGCGGCCTGGAGGTTGATGTACCTCCAGCTATTCTGGCACCTCATTCCAACCCGTGCCGCAGCTGCCCTTGCGCTGGGTCGCTGGGCCTTCGCTCAAAACTACCACGGCGGCGCACGGAAAACGCAAGCTAAGCGCGGAGAACGGAGGTTGGAAAGAGACAAGCGGACGAGAGAAAAGGCATCAAGTACCCCATCTCCCTCGAAGCCAACACCCGCCTTTCATAGCTTGCGTAGTAGCGCTTCGTCGCCCCTCCGCCCTCAACTCCCCCCTCGAGACGTCCCAGCGTCGTCCTCGTCGGCCAAATAGTCCCTAGATGCCGGCCTAGATTCCCACCCGGCTCCATTCCTCGTGTCCTCCACCCATCGCTCGCCCTCGCCCTCGCCCTCATGCTCGTCGCATCACCCATCCGCCGTCTCCGCCCTGCAGAACTCCCATCTCCGTCTCCACCCGAGGCCACAGCAACCAGCACTCCCATCACTCACCCCGCGCCCTTAGCCTCCGCCTCAGCTCTAGCGGACCCCTCAGGCCCATCGCCCTTCCAGTCCCAGACCGTGCGCAGAAACTGCACCATATCGACCTTTTTGGAGCGCTGCTCCTGCATCCAGGGGTGGTCGAGCATCCGCCAGGGCGTGGCGCGGCGTGTGGATTCCTTCTCTAGACTACAACAATCACTCAAGTCAGCACAAACGTCGCAGGAATGAAGGAGTTAGAGGGGGGGGGGGGTGGAAGGGGGTAACGCACCAGCACTCGATAAAGTACTTGAACATCTCGCTCCACTTGAGACGCATCTCGGGCTCGTCGCGCAGCACGGGCGTCGGCTGGCGGACGATGTAAGTCAGCAGATCAATCAGCCCCGCGCGCGGCTGCATTTCCGTCCCGTCGGCGGGGAAGGGGAAGCGGTGCTGCGCGACCTCGAGCAGCGTGACGCCGAGCGACCACACGTCGGAGGTGATGGTGTAGCTCTGCCCCTGAATACGCTCCGGGGCCATGTAGTAGGAGGTGCCGATGAAGGTGTTGGCGTCGCCCTTTGTGCCGAACTCGCCCGAGACGCCGAAGTCGCATAGCTTGACCATGCCCGCGCGTGTGAGGAGGATGTTGCTGGGTTTGATGTCGCGGTGGATGATGCGGTTACGGTGCAGGTAGGTGAGGCCGTTGAGCACGCCGTCGGCGACTTTGCCGAGGACTTTCTCGCCCGTGCGGCCGCCGAGCTTCTTGACTTCGCGGTAGATGCTGTCGAGGCTGCCGCCCTCGCAGAACTCCATCGAGATGCCGATGGTCCCCGCCGTGTCGTCCATGAAGGCGCCGTAGTACTCGCAGATGTGCTCCGAGGCGCAGTTTTTGTTGAAGGAGATTTCGCGCACGATTTGCTTCTTGACGTCTGGGTTGGGGTCGGTGGTGATGATCTGCGAGGGGGAGGGTTAGGTGGGTGGGGCATAAGGCAGACACGACGTGGGAATCGCTCACCTTTAATGCGAACACGGTCGCGCCGCCTTTGAGGATGCATCTCGTCACGGCGCCGCCGGCACCTTCACCTAAACTCCCCAGCTCAAGGATCCGGCCCTCGCGTTTCGCCGCCTTCCAGCCCATGTCGTCCAGATCTTGCACGTCCACCGGTGAGCCCTTGCTGATACTGACTTGCTCGAGATCCACCACCATTCCTTGCATGCTGTCACCTCGCTCCATCTGGGTAGGACCCGACCTTGCTGATCCCGAGTGTGACCCGGACGCGGACTTGGGCTCACCCACCCCAATGAGGTCCTCGAAGCCCGTGATCGACGACTTGGTCGATAGACTATTGTGGGGGTTGCTACTGTTTGGGGGACTGCGCGACTCGTCGCTGCTGTCCCTGAGGTTGCTCAAACCGCCGCCCGGCATCGGCAGTGGCGGGCCTATGGGCCGCTTGGGCTTTTGATGCACCGTCATCTGCGGCGTGTAGCTGGAGCCCATGGGTGTTGCCAAGCTCAGTTTCGGCGGGCCTGGCCGTTGCTGCGGCATCATGAGCTGGGGCGGGGCGTTTGGGGCGTTGACGTCGGCGAGCGGGGGCACGACGCCGCTGTTGACGGGCCGCTGGTTGGGCGAGGGTGGGATGCTGAGGCCCAGCTTGGGCATCTTGTTCTGAGAGCGGCGGCTGCCCGGGATGGCGGGGCGGGTCATGGGGGCGGGGGTCGACATGTTGACGGACGCGGGCTGGTCGGGGGTCGAGTCGCCGAGGGGGAGGGGTGCGTCGGCCACGGTGGGCGGAGGCTCGAGGGCACGAGGCTGTCAGAAGGCAGCGGGGCCGCCTTCTTGACAGCCTGCGACTGTGCCGCGAGGGGAAAAGGTGGGGGATGGAGGTGGGGCGGAGGATGGCGTTGGCGGGGTTGGGAGGTCGAGTCGACGGCGCGCTGGGGTGCAGGTGGAGGAGGATGCGGAGGCAGGTGGAGTGGATTCGATCGTAGCTGGCGTGGACGTGGTCTGGCGGGGCGGCAGGTCAAATGGGGTGGGGGTCGAGGGTGGCAGTCGAGGTCGCGGGAGCGTTTGCGGCGCGGACAGTGGCCCCTCGTCGGCTCAAACAGGCGGGAGTATCAGCAATGTTTGCAATGCTCGACGTCCGCGGCCGCAGGTAAATAATGTGATTTGTCGTGGCACGGGGTCCGCGAGGCGACGGCCTCGGCTGTGCGACGAAGCAGGCGTGGCGGATGGGGGCGTTATGAGTTGGGACGAGGTGTGTGTTGGTAGTCGGCGGCGGCGGCGGCGGATGCGGATGCGTGGCGTTCCTTTGTGCCCTCAGCCGCGGCGGGGGTCGTTGAGGTGCTCTGGGGTGGGGAGGGGGTCTCAGGCGGGCGAGAGGGGGGGTGTGTGAGAGAGTATGATTGCCCCAAATCACAGGTGAATGGGAAGAGGAAGGGAGGGAAGGGAGTAGGGAGTAGGGAGTAGGGAGTAGGGAGTGTGTCAGGTAGTGAGTGTACGAAGTCGAGCGATGAGGGGACTACTGGGACGAGGAGGGTGAGGTCAGAAGTGGAGTTGGGCGGGCGGCAGTCGTCAGGCTCACAGGCTCCCCATCAAGACACACACTCCACATCAGGCACGGCGCCTCTCGCACAGGCAAGCCTCGTCGGCAGCGCCCGTACATAGAGGTGGAGTGCGCGGTCTTACCGTACCTTTAAAAAAAGTACTGTCGGCTCGTGTTGCGAGTGGGAGACAAGAATTCATCGTTGAAAAGAAGACGCTCAGCGCATTCCATTGGCCGTCGCAAGTAATAACCCTGTACTCGACGATACTACTAGTAGGCAGTTTCACCGGCTCGCGCGGCGGCTCGCTGAAACCGCGACGGCTCATCAGCCCGGCGCTTCCATCCCTCGCTCCTCCTCCTCTTCCTCCTGCCTCGTTTCGCTCCATGATACACGAGCCATATGCCGCCGCTGAGCCACGCCACTCGCACATGTTGTTATCATCGCGTAGTGTGTATACAGAATTCTGCGTCCGTTGGGTTGTTTGCCCCGCAAGACTACCCCCGGCGCGCGGTACATGCACATTCCCATGCTGCCTGACCCGACCCGGAGTGCTCTACTTTCACATGCCCCTGATGCCTCCTTTCCTCGCCAGCGCATAGAGCGGCAGCAATCGGATCGTGTGCCGCGCGCCTGCGTTCGCAGCGGTGGATTGACGTACCGCATACCGTCAAGTACCTGGTATCTAGCTCCCCGGAGGCGATCAGCTCCGTCGACCACCTTCGCCAACCGGCAATCACACAATCATGCCCCCGAGTCGTTTGCATGCCCGGGCCCTCCATCTCTCCCCGCTGCCTGAAGCCTCCCCCCAGCGCTCGAAAGCCCCAGGAACAGCAATGAAGCAAAGCAAAGCTGCATGCAGCTCCGCCGGCCACGCGCGTCCGAGACCTGCATTTGCGTGCCCGAGCGCAAGCAAGCAAGCCGGCACGCGGCCCAGCCAGAACCTGAATAGCTGGCTTGAGGCGTTTGCTCCACGTGCTGTGATTCGAGGAGGCAGGCGCGAGATGTATTGGCGGTGGGAGCGTCTCCGGGCTCACCGGAATAGTGTGGAGTGGTTATGTTCATGTTCCCTTTGGCGGGCGAGACTCGGGGTCGAATGATCGGAGATGCCTTAGAGGGCTTGCTTGTCCAAGTCAGCCGGTCGCTTGGTACTCCGGGCCTGATCCGTCGAGCACTTTCGTGGAAGTCCATCAGACGTGTCATCGTGTCTGCGAACGCCGCGACCATTGCAGAAGCCAGGCATATCCACCCCGAGGCCGATGGAGTCCGTCCGGCCCTCCTCACCCAATCGCCGTGCCCTGCTCCCAAACCTTCCAACTTCTCAAATCATCCCTCACATCAAACTCGTCAATCTCCCCCTGCCTCTTCCGCGGCGCCCTCGCCTTCTCCAACCTTCCGGACCCGGGCGGCCTCAAAGTCTGCCTCTCCTGCCGTCCCTCCTCCGACGCATTCGCATTCGGCGTCGTCGACTCAGACACATCCCCCGCCCTCCCCCCCTCAGCAGCAGGCGTCCCCTCCCCTGGCCGCCGCGCCCCCCACCCATCCCCCCCCGCAAAAATATCCTCGATACACTCATCCGCCCTCAACTCCCCCGGCTGACACGCCCAGCTCGCCGCCAACGTACGCCGATACATATCCTGCATCTCGCCCGTCTCACGCGCCGAGGACCCCAAACTCGGCGCATACGGCGCGCCCACATCGTTCCCCCCCTCGCCCCCCTCCCCACCCCCACCCGTCACAGGCCCCGGATGCACCGGCTCCGCCGACGAGATAATCCCCGCGATCCCGCCAAACACGGGCGCCGTCCGCAACGGCGGCGCGGTGAACTCCCTCGTCCCATCCACAAACCGCATCCGAATCCCCAACTTCAACGTCGAATTGATCTTGGAATCCTGCATCAAATACCTCCTGACGACGCCCTCACCCTCCCCCTCCCCCTCCCCGTCCCCTCCACCAACATACTCCGCGAGATTGACCCTCACACCCCCCAGTCTTATCCTCTCCCCCCTCCCCCCGGCACTATACTCCTGCACCACCTCGCACTCCAAGCAGCACTCCTGCAGCGCGCCCTCGCGGCCCACGCTCATGCGCACGGAGCCGACGTCGCGGCTGTAGTCGTAGGCGACGCGGTGGTCGCGGATGGGGGCTTTGGAGGTGCGGCCGCGGTGTTCGGCCGCGGTGGAGTGCGGGAGGTGCCATTTGACGAAGGAGGTGCCGGACACGAGGGGGACGTTGTTCAGGTCTGCTATCGTGAGGTGGAGGTGGAAGCGCAGGCGGCGGGATTTAGGGGTGAAGGTCGTCATTCTGGGAGGGGAGGGTGGGGGTGTGGTGGGGGCAAGTTGGAGGTGCTAGAGGGTCATGAGGGTGTGTGTGGCATTGTTGGTCGTTAGGATGGTGTTCGTAGGGGAGGCTCGGGAGGCTGGAGGCGGAAGTGTCGACGGTTTGGGTCGAGACGCCGATCCTGGGTGGTCTTATCTTATCTTAACGCCGAGATCAATCGCCGTGCAGCCCCTCGCCCCGCCCCGCGACATCTCTTCCGCCAGCCTCGACAGTCGCGAGGAGCAGCGAGATCATGCTCGCCCCCGACAAGCATTCCAAGGTCGCGTCTCACATAAGCCTCAACGAAAGCTTGACGAGGCAGCGGTCGGGATTTGCCACTGTGTACGCTGAGGGCCGCCGCGGCGACCAATCCCGGCTTCGATCGAGCAGCATCATCCCGACCGGGGGCGAGGGCTACAAAGATACGTCGATACACTATGCGCCGCCTCGCCCCGGAGGCAGCATGGCCGTGGCACACGAGTCCTATCGACCAATCCACGCTCCCACTCCACAACCCAGAGCGGCAGACCCGCGGTAGGTCATCTTAGCGATGGGGGGGTTTCGACGTCGGTCTCCGAGCCATGTCCGCATGCTTGAGCTATGATGACATGGAACGTTAATGGCTCCACAGCAGCAGCGCCTGACCCGAAGGTTCGCTGCCATCATTGCTGAGCTTCAGGTGAAAAAGGCAGCGGCAGCTCGCTAGGTAGGTGCCGTTGTTCAAATCCCACGTTCTCTTTATCACGTCTCTCCACTTTCAACGCATTCTTCAAGCATCTTCCATCAAAGAATCACACGAGAGAAAAACCGCAATCATGTCTAACAAGGCCGCCTGGATCCCGGAGAGCAAGGCGCAGCTCAAGGTCGACGATGCGCCTGTGCCGTCGCCCAGCAAGACTCAAGTCATCGTGAAGGTCGGCGCGGTGGCCATCAACCCCGTCGACTGGAAGATCCAAGACACCGGCATGTTCATGACGAACTACCCCAACGTCCTCGGCGAGGACGTCGCCGGCGTGATCGAGGCCACAGGCGACAGCGCCGGCCGCCTGAAGGAAGGCCAGCGCGTCATGGTGCACTGCACCGGCCTCATCGACCAGGACCCGGCGCAGGGCGCGTTCCAGCAGTACGTCAAGGCCACCGAGACGGTGACGGCGCCCATCCCGAACTCGATGAGCTTCGAGCAGGCCACCGTCCTCCCGCTCGCCATCTCGACGGCCGCCGCCGGCCTCTACAGCGGCAACTACCTCAACCTCCCCTACCCGCAGCACACGCCCAAGCCCGCCAACAAGTCCATCCTCATCTGGGGCGGCTCCGGCTCCGTCGGCTGCGTCGCGATCCAGCTCGCCAAAGCCTCGGGCGTGACGGTCGTCACCACGGCGTCGCAGCGCAACCACGAGTTCGTCAAGGCCATGGGCGCCGACCACGTGCTGGACTACAACTCGTCTAGCGTGGGCGACGATGCCGTCGCGCTACTGCAAAAGGCGGGCGGCTTCGCCGGCGTCTACGACGCCATCTCCAGCCCGGAGTCGAGCAAGCTCTGGTTCCCCATCGCGGAGAAGCTGGGCGGCGGTCCGGCGCCCATGACGCTGCCGCCGGGCGAGGGCGTGCCGAGCAACGTCAAGGCGGGTTTCAGTGAGTTTTCCCTTACTACATCTTTTGTATAGTGCACGAAGGAACACTGCTGATCGGTACTCTCTCAGTTTTCGCGACCAACATCGTCGACAAGGAGCCCGAGATCGCGGACGCGGTATGGCGCAAGTTCGTGCCCGACGCGCTGGCGTCCGGGCAGCTGAAAGCGAAGCCGGACCCGATGGTCGTAGGCACGGGGCTGGACAAGGTGCAGGCCGGGTTCGAGGCGCAGAAGAAGGGCGTCAGCGCGCAAAAGGTTGTGGTCAAGATCTGAATGGGCGGCGCCAAGGCTGCCCCGGAGTGTAGAGCGAGGAGGAATGTTAGCTCCATGAGATACTCCCCACAATGCTCGATGCGCTTTCAATCCCACCGTTGAAGGCCGTTCCTAAATGTCGTGCGCACGTGCCATCCTTCCCCTGCCCCGGCTACGTCAGCTGACCCAGAAATCCGGAGAAGCTGCGGCGCAATGCGGGGAAACGGAGGGACTTCGAGCTCCTGCGGCTCCTCGGCTGTCGTCGACTGCGAGATATCCCCGCCAGACGATTGCCGGACATGGCGAGAGAGCTGCTCTGCCGGCCACACGCTTCTCTCTTTCCTGTCCTCCCACCTCCTACTTCATTCGCAGACTAGGCCATAGCGTAGGTTCCTACCAGCTGCTTCTCCTCTTCTCTCCTCAACCGTCCCTTGTCCCTTCCCTGCATCCCATTCCGTCCTCCCATCCCGTCCTCATCCCCTCCAGACACACCATACCTCAAGGAACGACACACCCATCGACAGCCCCCCTTCGCCCCCTCAACAATCGCCCACCATGCCGTTCCACCCGCACTCCTCCCTCCCCCCGCTCCCCGAAGTCCCCGACTCCATCTCCATCGACCGCTTCATGTTCGACGAGAACTACGGCCGCCACCCCCTCGGCTACGCGCGCGCCCCCTTCAGCTGCGCCCTTACCGGCCGCCAACACAGCGTCTTCGACATGCGCGACCGCGTCGACCAGCTCTCGCGCACGCTCTGCAAGGAGCTCGGCTTCGACCCGCACCAGGGCTCCGAGTGGGACAAGGTTGTCGGCTGCTTCAGCCTCAACACTATCGACTACATGACGCTGGCTTGGGCCGTCCACCGCATTGGCGGCGTGCTGAGCTGCGTCAACGCCGCCTACAACCCCGATGAGCTCGAGTTCCAGGCCAAGCACTCGGGTATGAAGGCTATCTTTACCTGCCTGCCGCTGCTGGACACGTGCATGAGGGGCGTCAAGAGCACGGGCATCCCAAAGGAGAAGACGTTTTTGCTTCCTTTGGCCGAGTCAGTGACGCAGGGCATCTCGAATCCGGGTCTCAGGACGATTGATGAGCTGGTGGAGGCCGGTGCGAAGCTTCCCAAGGTGCCTTCGTCGGACGAGAAGTGGAGCAAGGGCGAGGGCGCGCGGCGCACGGCGTTCCTCTGCTACAGCAGCGGGACCTCGGGTCTGCCCAAGGGCGTCATGATCTCGCACCGCAACATCATCGCCAACACGTTGCAATTCGCGACGCACGAGAAGAACGCGCGCGAAGACTACATGAAGCGCCGCATGCTGCAGTCCTACACAGAGATGACGCTGGGCCTGCTGCCCATGTCGCACATCTACGGGTTGATTGTCATCTGCCACCTGGGCCCCTACCGCGGCGACGGCGTCGTCGTGCTGCCCAGGTACGAGTTCGCGCAGCTGCTGCAGGCCGTGCAGGATTACAAGATCAGCATGCTCTACCTCGTTCCGCCCATGATCATCCACCTCACCAAGTCCAAGCAGATCTGCGACCAGTACGACCTGTCGTCGGTAACATCCATCTTCACCGGCGCGGCGCCGCTGGGCAAGGAAACTGCCGAAGATCTGGGCAAGATATTCCCCTCCTGGAGCATCCGGCAGGGTTACGGGTTGACGGAAACGGCGACGGTGGTGTGCGCGACGCTGCCCGACGACATCATGTTCGGCAGCAGCGGCCCGCTGCTGCCAGGGATGACGGTGCGCATTTTGTCAGCCGAGGGCACCGAAATCACCGGCTACGACCAGCCGGGCGAGCTGTGCGTCAAATCGCCCTCGGTCGTGCTGGGCTACCTGCAGAACGACAAAGCCAACAAGGAGACGTTCGTCGAGCTCGAAGAGGGCCGCTACATGCGCACGGGAGACGAAGCAATCGTGACCAAGAGCGCGCAGGGCTTCGAGCACATCACCATCGTCGATCGCATCAAAGAGTACGCTCCCCCCTCCCCCCCCCTCTCCCACCCAACCAGACCACCAAACTAACCACCCACCTTACAGATTAATCAAAGTCAAAGGCCTCCAAGTCGCGCCCGCGGAACTCGAAGCGCACCTCCTCACCCACCCCGCGGTAAACGACGTCGTCGTCATCGGCATCCCGGCCGACCGCGAAGGCGAAGTCCCCAAAGCCTTTGTCGTGCGCGCCCCCGGTGCCATCGAGGACTCGGCCGCGCTGGTGAAGCGCGATATCGCCCGCCACGTCGAGAAGGCCAAGAGTAACCATAAGTGGTTGAGGGGGGGCGTGGAGTTTGTCGATGCCGTGCCCAAGAGCCCGAGTGGGAAGATTATGCGCAGGTTGTTGAGGGATCGGGAGAGGGAGAGGATGCGGAAACAGGGGGCGAAGTTGTAGGGGGGATGTGTTGGGGGAAGAGGGGGGGGGGGGGGTTCCTGTAGATACCTTGTTTGGCGGCGCTGTTTGTTGGGCGGCGGTGTGTGTGCGTGTGTGTGTGTGGCGCCACTTGGGGTGCGCGATTTAGGGAGCGCGAATGTGGATGTGGCGTATACTTAGGCTAGGATGGCGGGTTAGAAGTGTAGAAGGCAAAGACATCTGATGCGATTCAATTCAACCCCCTCCTTCCCTGCAAATTGAGCCTATCGGACCCGCGAGACGTCGAAGTGGCGACCGGGGTGTTTGCGCGGTGATCTGGGCGCTACTTCGGCGGGGATGGAGGATGTTGGGAGAAAGGGGCTTGGATTGGATTGAAGGGCTCGATCAAGACGTTGGATGATAGATGTGAGAGGGTGGAACGAGGATGCTGGTGGAGATGTTGGGCAAGCTTCCCTTTTCTGCTTTCAACGGAGTCTGTCGTACTATGTCGACATGGATCTTTGTGCGGTTGCCCAGAGGCTGCTCCAACCGGGTTAGGGAAAGTTTGGGTGAAAGAAACTTGGATTGAAGGGGACGATCACGACGCTGGATGCGACACATGGTAAGAGGGTAGAGGGAGGAACTTGGTTAGAACGGACTCGTATTGAAGGGCGCGACTACGAAGTTTGGGCGCGAGAGACATGAGAGGGTGGGAGTAGGATTTTGGTGACGACCTTAGGTAAGCTTCCGGTTTCTATCTTCTACGGGGTCTGTCGCTGCCAATGAGCTGAACTACTCCCACTAGGCCTTGTTCGTCGCGCGACGGGCGTGAGGCGCAACGAAAGTCAAGCCGAGCTGTATGCAGAATCTTATCCTGCCGTGCCATGCTGCTCAATTGCTCCTAGCTTGTCGCAGGTCCGACCAGTCTGCTCACACCAAACCGTGCAAGATCCACGGCCACTTCCCGGCAAGGAAAAGCGCACGTTGGATGGTCGTGGGATCCAGCTTCGGAGTTTTCTGCTTTCAAACCGATACGAGGCCTTCCACAGCAGCTGCCGTGAAAATCGTGATCGCAGCCAGAGAAATTCGTTCACATGTTCCGTCTCGATAGGCCTCTTTACTTCAATCTCATCGTTCGCCGCTTAGACGATCTTGGCTTCCTTCATGGGTTCGGGATCAGTCCCGCCAAGCTCTGGCCACGTGGTGAGGATCGGTCGAAAGTTGTAGGAATTGTCATCCGTGTCCGGAAAAGGCCTATTGCAGCAGCTGGCGTTCGCGGCAATGAGCTTGGTCGCCCACTCAAGGGTGACGGGATCGTGCTGAGGGCCCAGGCGGTGCAGCTTCACCATGCTATCTTCGCCTTCCGGGGAAGGCACTGGATCCTTGCGGGTCTTTGCGACCGAGAGGAGCCAGATGTCGTGGGGCTCAGTCGCAGTCTCAATACTTCCATCGAAATTGCGACGGAGGTCAATTATTTGCTGGCAGAGACCGATCCAGAGGCGCAACGAGGACTGCGAGGTCCACGCAACTTGTACCCACATCGGTACGTCCAGCTCCAGCTTTCTGCACAGCGCTGCAGCTTCGAGGACGGAATCTTCGTCGTCCGTCATGCGCGCGACATCGGACCATATACTCAGGATCCTGCTGTGCGCGAATTCCAGGCCAGCAAACGGTCCTTCATGGACCTTGTAGCGGCCAATGCCGGTGGTGCAAACGACGTCTCCAATGCCCTTACCGCTCGCATAACTGCTGTGGTGCTGTTGAACTGGATGGCCGTTGGAGCTGGAGGTCGGCAGGCCCCAAGCGTCAGGTCATCGGTCAGGATAGTAAAGTTTCGGAACCTTGGCAGCAGCTTCATCTCGCAGAAGAACTCGCGCAAACGCGGCGCTCAGGTGTACCAAAGCTTTCAGTCATCCCTGACATTCACGAGTCCGGTGCTGTAGAAAGCATTCACGAGTTTGATGCGGCGCACTCGATGGGAGAACTCAGGTGAGCTTTCTGTCGGATCAAGAACCCGCTCAAGCTCATTTTGCGTTGCCCGCACAGTTTTGGTGTCGAAGAGCACGCCCAGTGCCTCGTTATGGATTGATTTGTTCAGTCTGAGAACGCCGGTGTCAAATAAAATCTCCCAGGGTCCCCGTTTTGGTCGAGATCTCGCCTTGGGCATGTTCATTCTTGGGCATCGAAATGCGCTCCCATCTCGCACGTCGGAGGACGTTGTGCTCATTGTGTCCTACGTAAGATCCGATCGCTGGAGTGCGTGAGTCTGCGAGCCTGACGTGTTGCGCTGGTCCAAACACTTCTTGGTAGAGAAGGAGGCGGGTCTCGACGGAGAGCTTGTCGAGGAAGGAACAGGTGCTAGCCATGTTTGCTGATGCGCGGCGAACCCTGCGCGAGGAAGTCAATCTTGTAGGGTGGCAGCTGAGGTCGAAAACGCGAAAAGTGTTCTATGGTGTGACATGGTAGAAGTAAACGTTGGAGTGAGCGAGCTGTTAAGTAGGGAGGTGCCAAGGAAGCGATCACACGCTGTGAAAGGGCAGGGAGCGCTGTGTTCACGTGGTGGCTTCGAGTTCAGCTTCTCTCGGGCTGGAGAAGAGGCCGTTCGGACAGCAGGGCCAGGTCGCTCGGGAACTGTCGCTATTATTCTTTTCTGATCCTTTCATCCGGAATCGGCGCTGTTGTTCTGCTCAGTCGAGTTGACGTCGGAGGCTCGAGCAGCTGAGGACTTCACGTGCCGAGAAGGTCTGGAAGACAAATGTTAGATCTTGAGACGAGGCTCGAGCGGTAACCTGCAGAGGTAGGGACCTGCGTCGGGGTTGATGTTATGGGGATTCGAACGACTGGGGAATGATATGCCAATGTGGAGGTCGAGAGCAAGGGCTGGAATCAGCGGTGGAAATTGGAGAAATGAGTAAGGTAGTAAGAGAAGCCCCGTCAGGACTGTAAAAGACTCCCCACCACGAGCCAAGGCAGCAGCCCGCGCGAAATGACCGGGCGACCACTTGAACGCGTGAGCAGAGCAACTTAGGAAGGAGCGCAATCTCCCCGGCAACACCCACCTTTCAACCACCGTGAAGCCAACGCCGCACCTCCAACTTACACAACACGTTGGCCGACACCACAACACCCGCGTCAAGGTCTTCTCGGTGGTGAAGAAGACTACGCAATTCACCCACACTCCGGGCTTTGCAGACACAAGGTCTTCGCTGAGACCGCTGTCGTCGATTTACTTCGAGCAACATCGACACACACGCTCACCCCTGAAGTCAAGCTTCCCACCCCTGACCGCTCGACAACTCCAACATCATGGCTCGCACCAAGCGACCGGCCTTCAGAGCCGGACCCGTGACAGACTCAAAAGGCCGTGCGGCTCGCACGAAAGCAACCGCCACCCCCTCCGCCGTTAAGGGACCAGCTCGCACGATACCACGCGCCGCGCCCACCAAAGCACTCACCTCAAAGGCCACAGCCGACCGCGCGAAACCACGCGTCGCGCGCCCCAAAGTCCAGCGCCCGAAAGGAACGGAGCCTACACGTTACAGCGCGCGTCTCCAAGACCGGATCAACGGCGTGCTCGCGCCCGCACCCGTCGCGGACATCAACCGCATCAGCAAGGCCACGCGCCAGCCCAAGCGGCTCCCGCGCTACGACTGCATGACGTGCGACCGCAACCTGGCGTCGTCGACGTTCCCGAAGTACGCGCCGACGGACAAGTGCGCGCACTACATCAACACCTGCCGCGGCTGTCTCAAGGAGTGGATCGGCGTGTCCATGGACAACACCACGTACGACAAGCTGTCGTGCCCGGAGTGCCCGGAGATCTTGCAGAATGAGGATGTGCTGCTGCATGCCGACAAGAAGGTGTACGGGAGATTTGATAGGCTGCAGAGGCGTGGGATTGCGGAGACGGTGCCGGGTTGGCGTTGGTGCATGGTATGTATTCGACCGAGCTGCAGTTTGTGGGTGGCGTCAGTCGGGTTTTGTTCTGTGTGCTGACCTTTCTCTTTTTCTGACAGGCTCCGAAGTGCCGCGCCGGACAAGTCCACGAACCCTCCCTCAAACCCAAGCCGGTCGACAAGCCAAAGCCGCAGCCTGCGGAGAGCGAAAGCAGCGAGAACAAGAAGAACGCCCCAAAGAAGAAGCGCGGAAGGAAGTCCAAGTCTAAGAAGGCGATGGCCGAAACCACCTTCACCTGCACCACATGCGGCCACCAGCACTGCGTCAACTGCTCCAAGCCCCACCCCGACGAGACCTGCCGCGAGTTCAAAGACCGCCTGGAGCGCCAGCAAGGCGGAGAGGAAGAAGCGACGCTCGCAGCCATCGAGCGCGACTGCAAGCAGTGCCCGCACTGTAGCAAGAACATCGAGAAGAATGGCGGCTGCGACGCCGTCTCCTGCACCATGTGCGGCACCCTCTTCTGCTGGCTCTGCCTGGCCAACTACACCGTCATCAACCAGACCGGCCACGAGGCGAACTGCGCGTATGCGCGCCCGGGCCGCGTGGATCCGCATGCGGCGCCTATGGCGCCTCAGGGGATGGATAATGTAGACATGCAGGCCATGGACGGCCATGGAGGTCAGCAAGTGCAGAACTTGCCTAACGGTGATCGCGGCGGCGACGGGGGCTTCCAGCTCGGCCCGCTTGCTTTGGCGCAGCTGCAGAATGAGTGGAATATCCAAGAGAACATGCGACGCCGCCTGGGTCTCAACTGACGAATCTTCCAGCGCGGCTATGTGCAAGCTCTAGTCAACGGGAGGGTGCGCATGCGAACCGAAGGCGGTCGCAACAAAGCGGCTAGCGTTGAAGCAATCGAGAGCATGAACAGGGAACCGAAGGCCTGATAGATGAACGAAAGCTGCACGGTACTCATCGAAGTCTCAAGCGGTCGCGAGAAGTCCGACTCTCAAGTCTCGTCGGGCTTCATGTTTTTCGTTGGGCGTGAGAAAAAACAGGTCTGACATGACCGGAATCAAAGGCCTGAGAGTCCGATGGCAGCAGCGCGTTTGCAAAGGAGGAAGCATGGAGGGAGGCTGTCGCGTTCGAGCGGAAGGGCGCATCGTGCCTTGGGTAGTAGTAGTAGTACCTCTTCGCTCGCATCAAAGAAAATCAAAATCAAACTCTTTGTGGTTTTCCGCAGTCTTCCCGCGTTTTCGCGTCGTATGTTCACAATGAGTATGATGATGTTTCTTCGCCCGAAAGTTCAAGGTCGGAGTGTGCAGGTGAAGTGGGAGGTTGCGAGGTGGGAGGTGCGGCTGCCGGGAGGTAATCTGCCCAGTGGGGTTTAGTTCAGAGTCAATAACGCGACAATCGGAGGAACCTGTAAAGCACGAGCATGAGTTACTGTAACAGGCAAGGAGACATGTGGACATCTTGCCCAGTGACAATGTCAAAACAGCAAGAGGAAGAAAGTGCATGATTCAAAGGTCCGTATTATATCATTGCGTTCCGAATCTGCGTCAAATCCCGTCCCCCAGCTACAGCTACAGCTATACACCATGCTTCCTCTCAAGCTCCCCTACTCCCCTCGAACAGCGACCTCTCCTTTTGGACATCCCCGAGTCTCCCCAAGGACGGCACAAGCAAGCAGTGACCACGCCGGCAGCAAGGCAAACAGCCTTTGTCGAACATGAGTCAGGACAAAGGACGCCGCATCTACAGCTACGCCTGCGGCGAATCATCCCCTCTCGAGCAACCACGCGCAGTCGAATCAGTAAAAAGCAATCAAGAAAAACCACCGCGCGACGCCAGTCCGCTTGAACGTCTCAAAATATGCGGAGCAAGGTGGTAGTAATATCGGTAAGCAACAACCAATCGAGGCGACCAATTTTCAGGCCTCGGGAACTTTTGCAACGGGAACTTTTACAACGGGGACTCAAGGCGTCTCCCCCCGCCGCGAGCGCTTCTTGTAGTCCTGCCAGCGCCGTTTCCCCGCGCGCGTTTCGAAGTGCGGCGCGCGGCCTTCGACGTCCTGGCCCGCGGCTACCATGGTGCTCTTCATTTTGTTGCGGTAGGCATCGACTGTGTAATCGTTAGCATCAACATCCTGTCACAGTGTGGGGTGATGGTGGGGGAGACGTACGCGATCGCTGCAGGAACAGCGTCCGGCGATCGAACGTCCGCGCCTGGCCCCAGCTCATGCGGTACCCCATTTCGTTCAGGGCGAGCTCCTTGTTGCGGCGCGACTTGGTCATGCGCGGGACGGGGAGTTTGGCCTCGGAGCCGTCCATCAGGGCAACGGTAACGGACGTCTTGCCGCGTGTGGGGAGGGTGCGCGACGCTCCTTCGTCCTCGTCGTCCTCGTCGTCCCAGCCCATCTGCGAGCGTGGGGAGCCGGCGGATAGGCCGACCTGGCGCGGGTAGTAGGAGCGTGGGAAGACGGCGTTGGTACGTAGGTGCGAGTCCGGCATGTCGTCCATTTTGACATGGTCGAGCATCACGCGGATGCGGACGCGTGTGCCGCCGCGTTGTTGGTCTTCCAAGAGGATGAACTGGAGTTGAGGTTAAAGGGGCTGGGCGGCGAGGGTTGGGTGGGAGGGGTTTTCTGACCTTGCGGCGTTTCGCCTCGGGGACGTCGCCGAACAGAGTCCGTTGACTGTCGAGGTCGTCTTTGGCGGCGTCGGTATTCGAGAGGGCAGAGGCTTGTGGGGGCCGCATCGGCTCCATGGCATCGTGTACCGACGGCGCGGATGCCGAAGCTAAACTCGGGTGCTGAGGATACGCCGGGTAGAAGTTCTGAGCATACCTCGGCGTGGTCGGGGAGGGTGGCGCGACGTCCCCTTGGTGTCCGTTCGGCTGTTGGTGGTGATGTGCAGGCGCGCTGCTGTAGTCGTTTTCGGCTAGAGGTGAGACACGAGAATTAGCGTGGGTCCTCTCTCAAACAGAAACAAGGATTCTTTCCGGAAGCGAGAGTGACCAGGGGGATGAGCTGTACGCGACATACACGAAAATCAAACAAAACACACTGCGATAATGCCGGTCCACGGATCCGACCGCGTTTCCTCGCCCGCATGAAAGATATCGCCGAATAATGTAGAAGTACAATGCTTGAATGCAACACGGAAAAAAACTCGTTCCTTTTACAAATGACATTTGCGCGTGCAACAAAAACACCCGCGCGCGTCACATCTGATGAAACAAGCCGCTAACATCGTCGCCCGCGACGTTCTTCGGGTCTCCGGAGAGGTGGTGCATCTGTGGTCCACCATGACCGAAATGCGAAGGCCTTGCAGAACTGGGAATCATACCTTGTGCGTTTCCAAGTCCAGCGCTTGGTGGAGCTTGGGGTCCTGGCATAGCACCGGGCGTGCCAGCTACCGCCTTCCTGTTGTTGACCTTTGCTTGCCGCCGTACTCTTCGACTCCTGAGTCTCGGGTCCTGATTGCTGTTGCGCCAACTGTCGACTGCGCGTTGAATTAGACCTCGCTTTTCTCGAAGAGGAGGGTTGAGTTGTGCGAGGGCCCAGCCGACCGCGTTGCATTCGCTCTCGTAGGCGAGACGATTGCCCTTGTACTGATCCTTGCCGCAGCATGCTCGAGGGTAGACGCAGTTGGCCGATCGAAATTCCTGGCTGAGGTCCTCGACGACCACCGACTCTACGTCACATCGTATCGTATACTCCATCTTCACGCGGTCGCGCGAATATTCGAAGGCGATCCACTGCACGCCAGTGTTGTCTTGTCGGACCACAAGCGGCGTCGTCGCTGGAATAGGCCCCGGTGCAGCACTCGGGTTCGAACCCGATGATGAGTCTGGCGCCCCCGGCATCCCCGGGGCTGTTGGAGTGCCTGGGGTATCCTGCGGGGGAGCGATTACCGAAGGAGGCCGCTGGGGCTGCTGCTGTTGTTGCGGCTTGGTGTCTATCATGTTGGATTGCCGTTGACTTGGCTGCTGGTGTTGCTGCGGATGTTGGTGAGGCTGCTGATGCTGCTGCTGTTGCGGATGCATGTGCTGCTGTGCCTGTTGGTAGGGATTGATCATGGTGGGCGCGGAAGTCATTGAAGAATGCTGAGAACTCGATCCATGTTGGCTGTACGGCGATTGCTGTGGTTGATACGGCGGATAATACATCTGCTGCTGCATCGCTGGCATGCTGTAGACCGGGCGGCCATGCGCGTCGGTTTGAGGAGAATGTATTGAGCTTGGGGAGTTCGATTGTGGTCCCGGATAACTCGACATTGGCGGATACGGTTGGCGACTCATCGCCGCTTGGGTGGCCATGTTGTTGTCGGGAGGTTCTGGATCAGTTGTTATTCCGAGTCCTCGAACTGAGATGGGCGACGAGTCAACTCATGCGCGTTTGCCCACCGCAACGCGGCAACGCGTCGGCAGTCGCGGGAGATGATCGTTTGTACTTACCAGAGGGCGGATAGCTCCCAGTGCTGTTCGCCGAGTACGGGCTGGGATGGGCGGCAAAGAAGGAGGTTTCGCTCGATGGTTGCTGAGGGATCTGGGGAACCGAGCTGATGTAGGGTGACGGGACAGATTGATGCTGCTGGGACAGGCTCTGGTTCGACGAGTGCGGAGAGATGTAAGGGCCTTGATTTGCCGATTGGAGCGGATGTTGGGGATGGTGAGGGGAGTCCGGGCAATGCTGCTGGATCACGCCGGGGGGGCGTGGATGGTGCAAAGGCTGTGGTGGAGGGAGACCCTGTTGGGCAGCACTTGGCTGGTTCTGGGGTTGGGCGAGGTTAGTGAATTATGATCGGTGGATTCGCAGGTCGCGCGAACAATAATGCGATGGGCGATGGTTGTTTTGGAGGGGGGCTCGGGGCCACGATTCTGGTTTCGGGCGGCGCGCGGGATAAGAGAAGAGAGGGCACGGCAGACAGCCGGTGACGAGGAAGCCCAATGCTGAAGGGACCGGGGGCAGGGGACTAAGGCAGAACGGTGAGGCGGGAGGAAAGACTGCTGTCAGGTTTCTCAGGATGGCGGGGCACGCGCTGCGGTGGGGTGGCAGTTGTGGCTCCACCAGACTTTGAGTTTTCGCCGCGCAGATGAGAGTGTTTGAGGGGAGATTATGAAACGTGTGGCAACGGTGAGTGCGCTGTTAGTGCAGCGTCCGGCAGCCACGCGCGCTCTAGAAGTCGTTCAGAGCGCGTCGCGGTGGAGTCCGGGCTGGGGGCGGGGGGGGGGAGAGTAGTTTGTGGACGGGGAGGGCGTGGGCATGGCGGCTGATGCTGTCGTGGGCGCGACGAACCCGGGCCCCCCCCCCCCCCCCACCCCCCCCCCCCCTCCTGGCACACGGGGGGCGTGGCCGAGTGCGACGCAGCGGGGAGGACATGGATGGGAGCTCGAGGGCTTCAGGCCGCGACCGGGGAACGACGGTTGGCGAGTAGATAGGGTTCCCGCCGTTGCCCGCAAGCGCGGGCGCAGAAGAGAAGTGGGACGTACCATGCTGCGATGCCCGCAACGCGTTGGTCAGTGGGAGGTAGGCTCGGTGTGCCGCGCCGAGGGCGTGTGATGGGGGGTGGGGGCGGCGCTGTCTCGCGGGCGTGGCGGTCGGGGAGGGCGGGCCCGGCGGACGGTCTTGTGCGTGCGGCAGGCGTGGTGGAGGCAAGGGGGGGGAGGGGGGCGGCGGTCGGGCGCCAACCAGGTGCTCGCGATGGAGCCGCAGCGCCGTCCCGCTGGCTGGCGGGCGTCACGCTGCTCTCGTCGCTGCTGCTGTCGTCGACGGTCGAGTGCCAAAGGCCGTCGGTGGTCGGGAGCAGGCGCGGGGGGGCGAATCCTGGCAACGGGGTCGCAGGCGTCGGTGGTTGACAGGGTTTGTGAGTGCAGGAAAATGGCTGCAACCACGGGGCCAGACTAAGCTGCGAAGCCCCCCGGACGCCGACTGACAGCGATGCGCCTTTCTTAATACGCGCCCCTGCCCGCGCAGCGACAAGACTTTCCAGACGATCCGAGGGCGCGCGGTTGGTTTGCGTAGATTAAGGAAAACGAGCCGCTAGCGGTTGTCGCACCATCTCTCGGTGTATACGAAACCTCACATGCAAAGACACCCCGCCAATCAGCTGTCGCCGTCTTGGACGGCGCCGCATGGGAGCGCTTCGCTCTAGACTCGTGCAAAAGCCTTCTGGATGTTTTCGAAGATCCGATGCCATTGAACTTCTGACAAGAACCGTCATATCGATCGAGCAAATCACACGCCGTGGAGAGGATCGCATGCCAATCCTGCTACATAATCTTCTTGTTTCTCCTGGACCAAGGCCGACCGATGATCCTCCGTACTGAAGCTCCGACCGCAATCCTAGAGTTTGCACTCTTCAGCAATATTAGCCGACCAACGCGCGCACGGCGTCTTGCATGGGCGACTGCTAACATACCTTAACCACTTCAAGATTCCACAGGCGGACGAATGCGCACCGAAACGTCGCACGGACGGTGGCCAACGCGTACCTTATGTTTATGTACCTATTGAAGCTCTGAAGCCCAATTCTTGGTCCCATCGGCGCCGTCGATCCCCCGTCTGACGCCAGCAAAGACAACAAGCACAGGTCGTGCTCCAGATCGCGTTCCACTCTCTCCCGCCTGAAGGCAGCCCAAGTCGTGAGGTTGGAGAGAGTTGTCACGAAGAGCTCCTTCAACAACAACTTCACCAGCACGCGACCACGCTTTTGGACCGTTCACAGCTCTTGTCGCGGATGAAACATTTGGCAGCGGGCCAGAGAGGAGGCTTAGGCCGAGCCGCTCCGTCGAAGGAGATGCAGCCGTCTTGGGCTGCCGCGCCGTTGCGCAACATATGCCCAACGCATACCTGCCTCACGGCTTTCGACATCATGACAACTCCCGACGAGCGCTCGCAATCAAGTCTGCGGTCGGTCGACGAGAGTTCATCCAATCGGGAGCGGTGCGACCTCACCGACTGATGCCTGAAAGCATTCGCCCTCGTGATTTCCCCGAACGTGCCTGCAGGGTTCTTTAGCGTGGCAGCTACGACAGCTGGACAGCTTCTGGACCGTTGCAAAACCTATGTGACCGTTATCAACGCTCGCCGGTTGACAAGCCCGCCCACCCGCCGTTGCCGTTTGTGAAACAGAGAGATGCAAAGGCTGTGCCCTCGCAGTCACAGAAGAAAGCTCGGAACCGGACCCTTTTTTACAACCGTCGCAACACGCGCCCATCGCGAGCCCAGAGTCGGTGCGGAACGTGTCGGGTACACAGCTGATCGTCGACGCAACGTCGCCTTGATGCGCGGCGTGCATTGGGACAACGCCACGGCCGAAGCTCCAGCAGGTCATCCGCGCGCACTTACTCGGCCTTGAGAAGTTGCCAAGCTTCACCAGCACGATTTGTCGCAAGACGGCGACCATCATCCTTCGCCGCGTGAAAAAAACCTCGGCCGAATCCACCTCGCACGCGCGTTTCCTGTCAAGGCAAACGTCGCCTCCGTGCAGGTGCGACCGTCCGAATAGAGCAGCTGCAACGCGTAGGACGCGACTGCTCTGCACGAGTACCCGGAATCGACCCAGCGTTAGCGTGCTCTCGTCAAGAAACGCCCCCCCAGAATTCGCCGCCGGCCCTCACTCCGTCGCACGACATGCAACACTCACCACCCGCGCCGCAGACACTCAGCGACAGTCATCTCCCCGAAGCATAGGCGACGACAACAACAATGGCAGCGGCACCACCTTGGCGCAGCGCCAGCCACCGGGCTCCACCGTCTCGCCTCCGCCCGCTGGCCTGCCCTGCCGCCTGCCCCGTTCATCTAAGCCGCACCCGTGCCTCGCGGCCCTTTCATTTCGTCAGCCCGGCAAGGCTGAGGGATTGCGCTCACGGGCCCACGCTGATCTGTGCGCGATGTCCGTGCCCGGGCTTCCAGAAAAATCGACGAGCACCTCATCGGCTTGGACTGTGCGCTCGAGGCGATGACGGAGGGGGGAGCGGTGGATTACTCGCGGAGATGCGAGGGCGACGACGTTGGAGCGTGGCGTGTGCGGCTTCGATGGCGGCGTCGACGTTGAAATGTTGTCGGTGAAGGCTGGTGCTGGACTCGAGAATTGCTGCTTCATTGTGCGCCTCGCCAAACCGATGGACTCGATCAGAGGCTCCTGGATGTTCAAAGCAATCTGCCTGAGCAGATGCGGATTGGGAGCACCAAGCTGGCAAGGTCATGCTATAACGAAAGGCAGTCGTTGAATCGTCGCTGCTACGTATTGTAAGTCAGCACAGGGTGAGTCGCCCTTTTCAAAGTGGACTTATGGGTCAACAAAAAGCTGGATAGCCTTGACACTAGTGCGCTCATTGCCATGGCCGCTAGATGGTCGTGACCATGGCGCGGCGAGGCCAGTAGAGGGTACAGGACTCCTAGCAGCAAAGGCTTGTGAGTGCTCTTCAAATCTTTCAATACTCGGGTTTTGCTGTTCCAACACGCATTGCTTTCACGTTGGATGAGAAAGCAGAAGTGTTGCATGTGCCACCGCAAGGGTTTTCCTTTCTAACAATCTGTTCTACCAAATTCCTTCGCCGTGCGCCATTCAGCCCACTCAACCGTGTATAGATCACGCCCGCTCTCTTCTCGCGTCGTATTAGCTCGATTGCTCGCGTTACCAGCGGACGTAAGACGGGAATGTCTTCTATACTGACGTGAGCCAGCCCAGTGGGTACTTTTCCATACACTCAGAAGTCAGAAACTCTGCATTCCGAATAAACCACGTGTCTGACAGGAAGAGTTTGAGGACTAGGAGGCTGACTTGAAGGACCAGAAATACTGTGGAGAGGTGACAAGGCGTCGTCCGGGTTTTAAACCGGGTCTTTGGACATTATGAGCAACCCGACTTACGTGGTGCAAGTAGGTGTACACATTTCACCACGTTCGTGTTGCGCTTCAATGGAAGTCACTTCGGCACGGAAGGACATGCTTGAACAAGAACACCGTCTTGAAGAACCAGATTCGACGAATCTCTATCGCCTTGCAGAAGACGATGCTCGTCCGCTGATCAAAACGCTCTTCGCCCTTCGTCCAATCCTCAGAGCAGAAGAAGATGCCCGTCCTCTTCCGTCCACTGACTAGCCACCAACAGCGGAAGAATCCGAGGCGCTCCAATCCCCATGTCGGAAGCGCTTCTCATGCCAAACGCAAAAGCAAACCCGAGCAAGCCACTGACATTCCAGCTCCGACCCATTCGGATTGCCAGTCGAGTCGAGCTCCACGCATGCCATCCAGATGGAATCTGTGGTGCTGGCGAGTCGGAGGTCGAGGCGCCCGAGCGAGCAGTTGTTCTGCGGGCTGAGGTTTGCGGACACGGAATCGAACGCCGGACTGGACAGGTCGTGAGAGTCTGTCAACTGCGTCAGGGCGTTTTGGTCGGTTGTTGATTGTTTCTCATCCAACTACCTTATTCAGGCAGGCCGACCTTGACTTTCGCGATGATCCTCGCGCGGTTTGTCGATATTTTCCGAGTCTTCTCGAGTCTATTAGATACCTCTCAAGAGACCTGCACGATGGCTTGAATCAAGATACTGTACGTGTACGGCGAGTCAAGACCAAATCCATTTAAGATAGGTGATTTTGGTCGCTCCAGAGCCAAAAAATATTTGCGATATATATACAATTTTGAGTCCTGCAAATGTCCATGACTGCACAACGTTAACAGCGGTACTTTTGGTCTAATGGTTAGGATTGCCGCCTTCCATGACTGCGAGCGGCAGGTTCGGGTTCAATTCCCGGAAAGTACAGTCTTTTTGCTTTTTGCCGAGACATCGGGTCCTCTTTATCTTTTCTTTTTTTTTTCGGACGTGAAGCCGACATCGCACGCAACGGGCGTCTGTGCGGACGAGGGTTGCGAAAAGGATTTCTCGAGTCCATTTCCTCAGCATCAGCCTCCGGAGCAGGTCAAGCGAGTCTCCAAGATGCTCCTCGGCAAGCCTTCCCGGGTCACCGCCAGCCAGCTCTTCTCTCCACCACGACCCCACGACCCCACCGAGCACCGCAGCACCGCTGCGGGGGCGGTATGATGTATTCAGCCCGCGGGCACTGTAGCGATGGACATGCCCTTGCGAGACCCGACGAGGCCACCGTGGTAACATTCACCCGAATAACAAGAATATCAAAGGTTTAAAAGAGAGAAGATCGTTCAGCTGAGAGCAAGGCAAAGAAAGCACCGTTCTCGTCTCCTCCGTCGTCTTACATTGAAACGGCGAGTATACTCGGGACAAAAGCACGATGGCGGCAACAACGGACACGGTGCCCTTCAAGCTCGACGGCAAGAGTGCTATTGTCACCGGAGCTGGCTCGGGTGAGTACAGCTTCATTTGATCGATACATGACTTGAAGAGGCAGCATGCTGATCGTGACTATTAGGCATCAACTTGTCATTTGCGAAAATACTGCTTGAACGGCAGTGCAATGTCGTCTTCGCCGATCTGGCTCTACGTCCAGAAGCCAAGGAGCTTGTCGACCAGCACTCGAGAGATATCGAGGGCAAGGCACGCGCGGTGTTCGTCAAGACCGACGTCACAATCTGGGACCAGTTGACCAACATGTTCGACGTGGCCGAGAAGGAGTTCGGAGGCGCAGACATCGTAGGTCACCAGCTCCAGTTTTCGCCCACATACCTCACCTCCCACTAACGCCGCAGTCCCCAGGTCTGCCCCGGCGCCGGCATCTTCGAACCCGAATGGACCAACTTCTGGAACCCGCCGGGCACCCCACGCAGCAAAGACATCCTCCACGGCACGCCCGCGGGCGGCACCGGCCACTACGCCTGCCTCGACATCAACCTCACGCACCCGATCCGCACGACGCAACTCGCCATCTCACGCTTCCTCAACCCGTCGCCGACCAGCAAAGCCGGCAAAGCCTCGCTCGCCAATCCCAAGCGCATCGTGCACGTCTCATCCATCGCGGGCCAGGCGCCCGGGTTCTGGACGCCCATGTACGTGGCGGCGAAGCACGGCGTGAACGGGTTTGTGCGGTCGATGGCGCCGCTGGCGGACTTGGGGATTGTGGTCAACGGCGTTGCGCCTGGGGTGATTAAGACGCCGCTTTGGATGGACCATCCGGAGAAGTTGAAGATGGTGGATTTGGAGCGTGATACGTGGGTCGAGCCGGAGGAGGTGGCGGAGCAGATGGTGAGGTGCTTGGAGGATGAGGAGGTGGGGGCGGGGACGATTTGGGAGGTGCTCAAGGGGGCTTATCGGAAGGTGGATTGGAGGATGGATGCCGGGCCGACGGCGGATGGGGCTGGGGTTAGCAATCGAGCGTTGATGTTTTCGGAGGCTTTCGCTTGGCTGGGTGAGGAGGGGTGGGGTGTGCCCGTTGAAGGGGAACTGGAGGAGGTGAAGGTCAAGGCGGGTGGGGCAGGTGGGACGAGGACCAAGAAGAATAGCAGAAAAGCGGACACGCAGGAATTGGCGGAGGGCAGCAGGAGAAGCAAGAGGTCCAAGCGATGAGGGTAGACGATTCGGATTCTAAGGTTGGCTTTCTTCTGGTACCTCCAGACGAAAGCGGCAGCCGCACAACAGCAGGGTGCGGATTTGGATTACTATCGACAGTGGTGACGACTTCCATATACTAGACGACGAATGCAACCACTTTTGCGTTCACGCGTTGCATTGGACGGAAACAACGGACCCACCAACAAGAGCCATGACTCATTTCGAGATCATGACAAAAAGACACGCGCACAATTCAGACCAGAAAACGTGAGTCTAAATGGTCCATGATCATGATACGAGAATCAAATTGGTATTGTAAACGAAGTCCAACAACGCCAGTGCTGGCTATACAAAAGATCTTGCTGCACGGCCTCGATTTCCGCCGTGCACAACACGGATCTCACCCCTCAGCCCCATTTTCACATCGTACCGGGACTCCAGTTCCACCCGAGGCGTTGCATCCCAATTCATGAATCGTGAACTCGTGATAGCAGCCGAGGACGTTCTGCCAACCGGATCGCAAAATCCATGCGAAAGCTGACGAAGTCAAACGGCAGTGACGGCGAACAAGCTCGTCCCAAGAACCGCGACTCAATAGCCACGGTGGAGCTCTTCGCGTGGACGTGGGAGTGAACCAGAGTCGCGGACTCAATAATCCCACCTTTTTCGCGGCCCCCAAAACCCCGCTTCGGCTCCGCTCCATTCTCCGACAACCAGAAGTCCGGGTCTTAGGTTGAACCCCACTCATGCAGGCCGTATCGTGGGACGGCTTACATCAAGCACATGGGCGACTCAGAATCGTTCGAGTAAGGATTGCTGTCGTGCGCCGAAAGCGGGATGTGCATGTGCGCGGCGACGGGCGATTCGCTGGGGGTCGCCAGCTCCCGGACTTGCACTTTCGGTACCTTTGCGAGTGTCGGACGCGTGCTTTTGGTTGAGGGAATCGCGCTCTGCACGCCGCCGGCGCGCGCGAAGGACATGACGTCGTTTTCGAGGTCGAGTGTGCGGAAAGCCGGTATCTCGAGGCCTTCGATGCGGCCTTGCAGCGCCGTGGAGAGCATGAACGATTCTTCGAACGCTTGCACTTTCATGCGCACGTCGGTGACTGGGCGTTTGTGCAGGTGCACTTCGACGTCGCTGACTTCTTCGCCCCAGACGCCGTGCGTGGAGCAGCGCGCGGGAACGCCGGATTTGGGCGAGCGCACATTGTGGAATTCCAGGTCGCGGAGCCATGGCGCCAGCAGTGCTTCGCCGGCCAGCTTGATATACGCTTCCTTGTAGCAGAAGTAAGTGTAGAAGCGGCGGAGCTTGGCTTCGAGGATGGCGTCCGAGGAGAAGTTGCAGGTGCGACCTTTAGGAGTCGTCAGGCGGATCGATCTGTCGCGCGCGATGCAGCGGTCGTGACGACCAATGTCGTCTCGGTTCAGCTCGGTGCCGTCGTTCAGGGTGATGTAGTCGACGTCGTATTTCATACTCCAGCGCTCTTCGCCTGAGAAGACAAAGTCGTAGATGTCGATCCAGCCGTCGAAGCCTTCAGAGTCGATCGTCCGGTAGTCATCACGTTCGTTGACGCAAACGATGTCTGCGCCAACCATGACCTCGTCGAGAGTGGCGGAGGAGTTCATAGGGTCAGAGGTAGCGTCGAGGCCATTGTATCCGATCAAGGTCACCAGGCCATTCTGATGGGAGACATTGAAGTCAATGCCGCTGATGGGTCGCCCGGACTTGTTGACCGCGCAAGGCTTGCCATACTTGGGGTCACCTTTGCGCGCGATGCGAACCTCCTTCCAAGGGACACCCAAGGCTTGGCTGATAAAGACCCGCTTCAACAGCGCCGACGCCAGACTCATGCGTGCATCTTGCACGAACATCTTTCCCTTGATGGCTAGCTGCTCGTCGAGAGAGATCAGCTTCATTGCCTCAGGAGCGCCCTTGGCCGTGGCGATGTTGTTCCCGGGCCAGATCTTCCGGGTGTCCAGCAGCCAGCAGGAAACTTCACGCTCCGTCGGGGATTGCACAGGAGTCGGGTATCCATGCTGGAGATCCGCACCTTTGGTGATCATCGACAGCTTGGGGCGCATATTGAATGGAGCCATTGCGAGGATGAGTGAAAGAAAGGACGCTCGTTCATGCCCCGCAGTGTTAGCAGCTGCAGCAGTCTTCGTGGAAGTCCGCGTAAGTAATGGAAGGAGTGGTCGAAAGCCGGAGAAGGCGGACAGCAGGGAAGATATGGAGTCTTCGGCGAAGCAGGCCGAGTCGCAGCACATGTCACATCTATTGTATTCGACGATGCAGTGCGCAACCCTGCCCTGCCGTTTCCGCTCTCGATGGCGGACGCGAGCCCGTGGGGTGGAAAAGCGGCTAAAGCATGGGGCACCCCCCACCTGTCAAGCTCAGCCTTTGCGAATCATTGCAGACGTTGCGGGTGGGAAGTTAATCAGAGTAAGCGTCAGAGGCTGCCCGTGGTTGCACTCGCGGCTTGGAAAGTAGTGCTGTCGTCGGAGTTGGAGTAGTGGATGTTACTATTTTGTCGACTTTTCCGAGGCTTTGCAGGCTCAGTGTGCGGTCATCAACAGCCCGTCAGGGTCTCGGGTTTGCCGGGACGGCAAGGGAGGCGCCGATCCTTCTCGGTGTCCGACCTTGTTGCCGGTCGTACCAAAGATTCCAGTACATGTATACCTGACGTCCTGCCGTTCTGCTCTCGAAGTTGGGTGTTGCGATTGAGCGACATTGAGATTGAGTCAAAAAAACAAATAAACAATTGACTGATCGTTCAGCCAGACTTGAGAAGATCCCAACAGTGGCTGACACGTGCGTAAAGCGAGAGCAACCTCCAAAAAGTTGCGTTACCAGACACTGCTCGTTCCCAACAGTGTGGTGTCCGAGGCAAGCCAAACTCAACGCCGGGAATCCAATACATGTGAGTGTAAGATGCCCCGTTCCTCCACTTGCCTATCCTAACCCACCTGCCCCGCTACCCGTGGTATTGGAAGCCATTCGCGGTTGGGGAAGAGGTCGTTGTATGGGACCGAGTGCATACACCATACCACGCGTGGCAGTGGTAGGTTCCGACTTCATCTTCACCTGCTCGGTTCAGAACGTCTGTTCTCGCCGGCCAGACTCGCATCGTCCGACGACACAATCAGATCACTGCTCTCCGTGGGGCGGAAGATAATCGAGCGTGCACATTGCCCTGTACGATGATCCGTCCTCGTCATCCTTGCTTGCAGGTCGATGCAACCCGGCCGCCGGCAGCTCGGACAAGAAGAACGACCGGCAGCCTCGGAGCTCCCTGATGCCGGAGGTGAGAATCTGCTTCAACGATCACATGCCGTCCCAGAAAGGAAGGTGCAATTCGAGGTCACGTGCTCGCTCATGACTCAAGAACCTCGAAATGTTCTACTCTCAGTCACAACTCGATGCGCGGAACAACGACAACATGCAATGACACCTCCACTCACTATCGGCGTGCTCGCCCTCCAGGGCGCATTCCGCGAACACATCACACTCCTCCAGCGCGCCGCCGCCACCCTACCCGCCTCAACCCCGCCTTTCGAAACCCGCGAAGTCCGCAACCCCGCCGACCTCGCCCAGTGCCATGCGCTCATCATCCCCGGCGGCGAGAGCACCAGCATCTCGCTCATCGCGGCGCGCACAGAGCTGCTGGAACCGCTGCGCGACTTCGTCAAGGTCGCGCGACGGCCGGTGTGGGGCACATGCGCGGGGCTGATTTTGCTGGCGGAGGAGGCGAACAAGAGTCGGGACTCCGGGCAGGAGCTGATCGGAGGGCTGGACGTGCGCGTGCAACGGAACTACTTTGGACGGCAGGTGGAGAGTTTTGAGGCGAGTGTTGGGTTGGAGGGAGTGCTGGGGAAGGGCGAGGAGGGGTTTCACTGCGTTTTTATTCGGGCGCCGGTCGTGGAGAAGGTGCTGGAAAGTGGGGTCGTGGAGCAGGCTGCGGGTATGAAGGAGGGCGGGGAGACGGTTGTCGCGCCTGCGAAGAAAGCGACGAGGGAGAAGGTGGAGATCCTGGGACGGCTTCCTGGACGTGCGAAGGCGCTAAGGAACCAGACAGCCACGGCTGAGGAGCTGGGCGAGGAAGGCGACATTGTCGCTGTGAGACAGGGCAATGTTTTCGGGACAGCTTTCCATCCCGAGCTGACGGCAGACGCGAGGATCCATGCGTGGTGGCTAGGCGAGGTCAGCAGGGCGCTGCAAGACCAAGCCAACGGGCGGGCATAAACAGCACGCGACATGACAGACGAACCCATAGAGCATAGATCATCCAGCCGCAATGGCCGCTCTCATATTCCATAGAAGCCACAATAGCAAGCGCAGGGTATCATTCCCTCAAGCCAGATCATGCTGTTCCCACGCGCCTTAAACTCCGCCTGGAGATGTCCAATCGCCATGCTGTTGCAGAAGACCTTTGTCTAATCACATCCCCGCGCCATACTCCCCAGCGTAGTCGTCATGCGCCCTCCTACCAAATCCGCCCCTTCCTGGGTCGTACCCCTCGCGGTACTCATCTCTGACCTGCCCTCCACTCTTGCCTCTTCCGTACTGCCTTCCCTCGCTGAACCCCTCATCCAAGTCCGCGCGAATGATCCTCTCGTCCAGCTTCGTTCCACCCACGTACTTCAAGCAGTCCAGCGCATCGGTATGCGAATAATATTCCACGAAGCAGAACCCGCAAGGAGTCTTGTTGAAGCGGTCAAGGCCCATGACCAGGCGCTTGATCTCGCCGCATTTGCTGAAGAGCTCGTGGATCTGCTCTTCGGTCGTGTAGAAGGAGAGGTTGCCGACGTAGAGGGTCGTCGCATCGGCCAGCTTCTCTTCGAGATCTGGGGAAGGAGCACGCTCGCCGGCGTTGCCGGCATCAGACCGTCTGCGCTTTTTGTACTGTCGCAATGTTAGTGAATGCTCTCTGCGATGCGGTCTCAAGAGGCAAGCGTGGGCTAAAGGGTGATCTCACTTTGCTCATCGCGTAGGTGGACGGCTTGTCCAGCCGCTCCACCGTGTTACGCATGACGAATTGAGGCATGTTGCTGGGGTCTTGGTGGAAGGAGACTGCGATGAATGTTCCAATGTGATGCAGCTCAGGCGAGCTTTGGATCATCTGCAAGCCTGCTTATGTAACCCGATCAAGCTCGACGCGGAGCCGTGATTTTGGTGAAGCTCTTCGCGTCTTCACTTCAAATTGTCTGCTGGGTACTATTTACCTTCGCTTGTCTGCCTCGCTCTTGGACTTGATTGCGCGAGAACTGGGAACGCATTGTTCACCGTCCGACTGCACTGCTTCTGTCGCGGCGCGCCACTGGAAGGGAACATGTCCAAGGTTCTCTCGCGCGATCCCGCATGGCTTGCGCACCCTACCGCCGGATCCACGCTGTTCAAACCCACGAACGACTCCAAAGCGCAAGATGTCAAGTATGATGGTCCAATGCGCAAGATCGCGCATCGTGGGAGCGAGTTGTTCGTTGCTGTCAACAATGAGCTACGCTGGAGCGAGCTTGGGTGGCTGAGAGAGGAAGGGGAGCGGTTCGAGCGACAGCATAAGGGAGGTTGGGATATGACACAAGAGGAAGACAACATGGCATACCGCGTAGGTCGATACACATATTCGATACACACGACCAATCTGCTCATTAGGTACAGGTTCTGAGGACCCCCGTTCATCGTCCGATTACCCAACTTTCCGTCTCTCCTAGCGGAGACTACATTGCGATTGCGACCTCACACACTTGCCACATTTGCATCCTACCTCCGACCGAACACCTGCGATTGCACGATACCTCCAACCCGATCCGTCTCAAGTCCTTCCAGCTGGGCCCCACCGCACACGTGCTCGAACAATCACCGCTAGCCTCCACCATCTGGCACCCTCTTTGCGCTGTGGGGTCTACCCTCGTGACTGTGACACAAGACGCTTGCGTTAGATTGTGGGAGCTGGACGGCGGGAATCGGACGACCTTCGACGAGCCTGCGTTGGCGGTGGATCTCAAGAAGCTGGGCAACGCAACGTCTACCCAGGCCGACCTCAGCGCGAGCAGGTATGGTACAAATAGAGGGTTTTCGCCAGACCTCGTGGAGATGCAGGTCGCGGCCGCTTGCTTTGGGGGCCAAGGTGCCGCCGACGAACACGGATGGGCCAGCATGACCTTGTGGGTTGCTATGATGGAGGGAGATGTGTACGCGCTCTGCCCTTTTTTGCCCCGCAAGTGGCGGGCGCCGGCTTCATTGCTCGCCAGTCTGAGCACAAACATGGCGGAGAAGCTGCGGGCTGTGGGCAATGATTCTCAGGCCTCGGACGCTGAAAGGAGAGTCGTGGACCAACAGCGAAAGTGGCTGGCTGAGGTCGACGAGCAGGAACCCGTCGTTGTCTCCGGACCGACCGATTTTCACAATGTCGAGGTCTACACGCGTCCAGAGTCCTTGAGCCCCGTGCCAAAGTTGCAGGGGCCCTTCTCGATCTCTCCTGAGTCCGAATTTGGCTCCATCACCGACATCCACGTCGTTGCGTCTAAGATTGACGACGAAGCGCTTTACGACGGGGAGTACGACGAAGAGGAGCACTCAGAAGAAGGGCTCAGCGTTAGCATTGTATGCTTGGCCACTAACAGTGGCGAAGTGCATGTATGCTTGGACTTAGACGACGTGGAAGCTGCCTGGCTTCCCAACAAGAGGTCCAGAGCATTCACGTTCGACGATGCCGACGCAGACAAGACCCTCCTTCGCTTTGAAACGATCTCATTCGGCGAATCGAAAGGCGGGTTCCCTGCCTTCACTGCGTCGCCGATCGACCGTTACGAGCTTTTTCTCACTCACCCCAACGGCGTACACGTCTTGAGCTTCCGGCCGTGGATCAGCTTGCTAGAAGATGAGCTCACAAACTTTTCCGACAACGGTGCCGACCTTCGACTAAACGCCGTGCTAGAATGCGAATCCACGCTCATCAACCAACCAGTCGACGACGCAAACCTCTCCGATCCAACGATTGACACAGCCATCGCGCTCTGCGACTCCTCAGTCGGCTACATTGTCCTCACCACCTCCCACACCTCCCTCTACGCCACCCTCCTCAACACCCCCGCCCTCAACCCCAACCCCTACGCCCCAGACCACCCCCACCCCGCCCTCCCCGCCCCAGAACCCCGCGCCCCCTACCGCATCCCCTCCGAGTTCTCCCAACCCATCACCCTCACCAAAACCCTCCGCGCCGCCAACGAACGCGAGCTCGGCACGAGCAAAGCCAAATCGCAGCTCCGCCTCAGCGTCGCCACCTCGCGCCTCATGAACGAAGCCCACCGCCAAATCGCCGACGAAACCCACCGCCTCGGCGTCGCGGCCGCCGATCTCTTCCGTCGCTGCGAGCGCATGCGCACCGAGCTGCACGGCCAGGTGCTCAAGGCGCGTCAGGTCGCTGATAAAGTCGACTCGGTCGCTGGGCCCGAGGAGCCGGAGCTCGATGCCGATGGGAAGGAGGTCCCGGCCGGGACGAAGAAGTTGGATGCGCGTGTGCGTGCGAGTCGCGATAGGGGTCGTGCGCTGAGCGAGAGGATTGATGCGCTGAGGAGGAAGACGGGGCGGTTGGGCGGCAAGGCTTTGACTGCGCGCGAAGTGGATTTCGCGCAGGAGATTGAGCGGTTGGGCCGGAGTGTGCTGCCTTCTCAGCAGCAGCGTGAAGGGGGAGAGCAGCAGGATGGGGGCGCGGGCGAGGAGGCTAAGGATGAGGACGAGGGCGCGGCGGAGCTTTCGGCGCGGTATCACGCTGTTACGGAGCTGCAGAGGACGCTGCTGGAGCAGGCGAGGGAGGTCGAGGGACGGAGTCAGGCTGAGGGGGAGAAGGGCGTGCAGCCTGCGAGTGTGAGTGGGCCAAGTGATCGGTTTAGGCGGCAAAAGTTGGAGCAGGTTTGGACGTTGTTGGAGAGGGAGGGGGCGTTGGTTGAGGCTGTCGGGGAAAGGCTGGAGAAGTTGGGGAAGAGGGCGTGATTGGATGAAGAGGAGGAGATGCCTTGCTTTGGCACGTTGCTGCATCAACGTCGAACGCTTGTTCGCGCAATGCAATACCCATCTGTTGTTCTAGGAAACTCGCTTCTTCACGCGTGCGGTTGTGACGGAGTGTGCGATGGCTCATCAGCTTTGCGGCGTTCGTGATGACCTCTCCGGTGGACGACACATGCTGCAGACCTCTTAAGGGCAGCTGCATGGAGGCGTGTGGGCACTCATGGAATCGACAGTCCGCGCGGCAACATAACACTGAGAGCAGGTGTGATAGAGAAGAAAAAGGGAATTCAAGGGCGGCAAGTTGCATTCATTGCGTAAAGCCTTTGCCGCACGCAACGACGTTTCTTCAATTCATCTTATCATCTCATCTCACCACGCTCTCATCCCAGTTTCCATCCTCTACTGGGCAATACCAATAACGCCGCAAGCAGGGCGGGGCCCAGCGTTACCCGTCTTCTTGCTCTCCTCGTTGCCGCCCTGGCCCAGGTCGTCGGTGCCGGCGTGCACGACGACGGTGCGGCCCAGCACGCTCTCCGGGCCGATCAGCTTGACCAGCTTGTCCGACACGCTGCCCTTGGCGTTGCCCTGGCCGTCCGTCGACACGTTGCCCAGGTCGCCCGTGTGGCGCTCCGCGTCGCCGGGGGCGCCGTGGGTCTTGGAGTGCGGGTTGACTGCGGAAGGGGATGGGGGGTTAGTTTGGGTTGGGTAGGGGGTGGGGATGGAGGGGCTTACAGTGAGGACCGGCGCTCGTGCAGCCGTTGGTGTTGTCGCCGAAGGCGTGGACGTGCATGCCGCGCTGGGCGTTGGCGTCGTTGCCGGTGATGTCGTAGGTGATGGTCGTCTCGGCGCCCTCAGAGGCTTGCTCGAAGGTGACGGTGCCCTTGACGTTGGAGTCTCCACGGAGAACGGCGACTGCGGGGCATCATTATCGTCAGCATACCAGCATAGCTGTCATCGAATGGAAGATGCTTCGTCCCAATGCCATGGGTCGTGGTGCCGTCAACGGGCCGAAGCCAGGTAGGGTAGGCTGGTCGAGTGTGAAGTTGCCATCAATGTGCTCCTCTCACGCCATCGACCGCCGCCTTCTCACGTGGTCCGCCCGATGTAGCCATGGCACCACACGCCACCTTGATGTCTTCCTCCCCAGCCGAAGTGATAACCACCACCATTCACTCGGAAACCTGCTCGTTCCCACTCCACCACCGTCTCCCATTGGCCCCGAGAACCGCAAACAGCAGGAGAAAAAAGGGACGGCACGTACCAGCTTTGACCATTGTGGCGGTATTTGGAGGGTTTGTGGTTGGGATATAAAGGTGTTATTCTTCCTGCTTTTTCGGTGTTGATGGATCCAAGTGATGGACAGGAGGGAGAGAGAGGGCGAGAGAGGAAATCTGCGGTCGTCTCTCCTTCTTCTCGAGCAAGAGCAGCCCCGCCGTCAGCCCAAACACCCCCACTTTTGCCCCCCCCTCCATGATGTCAGACGCCCGCGTCTGCACCGTGTGCCAGCGATACCGGTGCGAGTTTGGTGGCGGGGTGCAAATCCCGACTCTGCTGTGAGGCATGTGAATGCTCACAGTCATACTGGCAAAAAATTCGAGAAGGGAATAGTGCAGTCGGTGCAGACATGGACAGGGACAATTGCGTTTTCCGAGATACACCATGGGTTCTTGAGAACCCCTCGATGCGGCCTCGGGACGCTTCGCTCAGAATGCAGTCAGATGGGGGCAAAACATGCATTCGCATTCTGTTAACTACCCAGTATACCCTTTTTGAAGAGCGTCATTTCACGCCGTAAACCACATGCAATCTACTTCATTCCGAATCATCTTAATCTTCCCCCTTGAGCCAATCATCTAGGACTTCTCGATCTTCTCCTTGAGGATGCCCTTGAGGGTGACGGCGTCAGCGGCGAACTTGCTGATGCCCTCGGACAGCTTGTGCACGGCCATGGGCTCCTCGTTGAAATCGAAGCGGAAAAGAGCCTCGTTGTCGAGGTAGCTCTTCTTCTCAATGTCCAAGGACGAGGCGTCCTCGGCCTTCAGCTTCTTGGGTACGCTGTCCTTGCTGTTGTACATGTCCTCGAGGAGGTTGGGAGCAATGGTCAGGTAGTCGCAGCCGGCCAGCTCGGTGATCTCGCCGACGTTGCGGAACGAGGCGCCCATGACGATGGTGTTGTAGCCGTACTTCTTGTAGTAGTTGAAGATTTGCTGCACCGACTTGACACCCGGGTCCTCCTCCTTGGTGTACTCCTTCTTCATGTTGGCCTTGTACCAGTCGAGGATGCGGCCGACGAAGGGGGAGATGAGGAAGGCACCGGCCTCGGCGGCGGCGATGGCCTGCACGACGGAGAACATGAGGGTCAGGTTGCAGTTGATGCCGTACTTGGACTGCAGGACGTGGGCGGCCTTGATGCCCTCCCAGGTTGAGGCCAGCTTGATCAGGACACGCGACTTGTCGATGCCCATGTCTTTGTAGAGCTACTTGCTGTTAGTGCTTGCGCGTCTAATTGAACGTCCCCCAATGCCCCATTGTACTCACGTCGATGATTCTCAGGGCTTTCTCAATGCTCGCCTTCTCGTCGAAGGAGAAGCGCGCGTCCACCTCGGTGGAGACGCGGCCAGGCACAATCTTCAGGATCTCGCTACCGAACTGGACGAGCAGCTTGTCGAGAGTGATGTCGACCTGCTGGTCGATGTCCTTGCCCTCCTTCTTGCCGGCGGCGACCGCCTCGTCCATGAGCTTGGCATATTCGGGCTTCTTGGAGGCGGCGAGGATGAGAGAGGGGTTGGTGGTGGCGTCTTGCGGCTTGTACTTGCCAATGGTGGCGAAGTCACCAGAGTCGCAGACGACGGTCTGGTGAAGGGGAACGTGTCAGTTGTTGTGACTCGGAGGGCGGACGCACTTGCGGTCGCGATGGCCGCGGGGTGGTGGGGCAGGTGGGATGTTCACTCACAGTGCCAGTAGCCTTCAGCTGGTCGAGAGAGGAAGACATGATTGCGGTTGTTGTTTTGAAATGGTGGGTCGAACTGTTTGTGAGTGTTGTATGGAAGGGGCTGAGAGGTGGAGAGATGTTGTGAGTGTAGAAGAAGAAGTGGTGGTGCTGAGTCGGGGCTTAGATAAAAAGTTTGGCGGGATGGAGGGGCGAGTGGAGCTTGCAGGTTGGGGAAGAAGCGCCGCCGCCGCGTCCACGTGAAAGGCGAGACGGGTACAAGTGGCGGGTGTGATGTAATAACCATGCTCACCTTAGCTTAGTACCGAATGTTGGGCGAATGGCCTTGCCATTTCTCCTTCGTTGGGAGTAAAGTACAAGGTAGCAGCCCCTTGCCGCATGTGTTCAATGACCACCTACAGATCCAACAACACAATGCCTCTTACGTTCGAACTGACAATAATTGTGAATCTCGAACAGCCTCGAATATCGGCGAGGCCAGCTTCAAGCAAACGTTGGGCCATCGCTCCGCACTTTCACCCCGCGGGATCTCGAGACCGGATTCATCCGAGACTTGGACGAACGATTCGTTTGGCGACCTCGTCTGCCTTCGACGGTGGCGAAAACGAGTCTCTCAACTCCCTTGCGGTGTCTTGATCCTTTGGCGGCGGGCGCCGCTCCGTTGGTTTTTGTTGATGTTGAGGGACGCGCCAATGCAGCCGCGTGCAACCAAAGGCACCGATCCCGCGGGGTGCAATGAGGATTTTCCGCGTCTTTTATCGTCTTGGATCCCGCTTCGTAGCCAGCCTGTACGAATCGCTGACTCGCCAAATGCCTGAAAGCATTCTTCCGCTACCTCTTCTTTTTGCCCGAACAGACCACCACATCTCATCGCGCGCTACGTCGAAGCCTTTTCATCCTTGCCTCTAGCCGTGTACATTTCTTCTCTGTAGAGGTATGTTAGAACCAGCCATTCGTGCGATGGACTCGCGGCACTCTCGCGCTCACGTCTTTTGTCCCTTTCCATCCATCTTTTTGCCCTCGAGACGTTCGAGCGACTCTTCGATGAGCCCAATGTGTCCGCGTAGCGTCCCCTCCAGTTCGTCCATTCTCGCTTCGTGCTCTTCCAGGTTGTAGTCGTGATGCGACTTGAAATACATCGTCATGCCGCCTAGGGCAGCGAGGTTGACGCATTGCAGGAGAGCGGTGGGGTTTCGAAGGAAAGACATCTTGGTAGTCGGGGTATCGGAGAACTGCGAATAAAAAGACTTGACCTACCTCGAAATGGTCCGGCGACTTCATGGGATCTTTATGGCATGGCTCTAGTACAGAGCCTTTACCCTTTGTTGATGTTCATGACGTTGATGAGACGGAGATGGAACTGAAGGCTGAATCCCGCCAAGCCCACTCTACGCGTCGACGCGACACGCTCGTCCGGTCTTCAAAGCCTCTCGCCGCCTAGATCTTCGCCCAACGCGCACACCGAACATGGAACGATAGCATCATTATACCATGTCCTCGCCGACCTTCGCCTCTTCCCCGATCTCCTCCAGTCATCGCGCCCAACGACGAAGCAAGTTCACGTACAAACATCTCTCCACTCTCGCCTACTACGCCGTCAACTGCCCGCTACGAGTAATCGCGCACATCGACCTCGACGCCTTCTACGCGCAATGCGAAACCGTGCGCCTGGGCGTTGATCCCTCCATCCCGCTCGCCGTCCAACAATGGCAAGGCCTAATCGCCATCAACTACCCCGCGCGCGCCAGCGGCTTGAACAGGCACGTCACGGTCACGGAAGCGAAAGAGAAGTGCCCGGACATCATTTGCCAGCATGTCGCGACGTGGAAAGAGGGAGATACAAAGTGGAGCTACAGCGACGATGCGGTCAAGGAGATTGCGACGCGCAAGGTCAGCTTGGATCCGTATCGGATTGAGAGCCGCAGGATCTTGGCTCTGATCAAGGAGTGTTTGCCGCAAGACACGCAGAAGGTGGAGAAGGCGAGTATAGATGAGGTGTTTCTTGATCTGAGCGCGCAGGTGCATGTGATTATGCTTGATCGCTATCCGGAGTTGCGAGGACCCGCGCCGTATGATGATCCGACAGAGCCTTTGCCGCGGCCACCGACTACGGCTTTGGACTGGGCGGCGGATGCTTTGGTGGATTTGGATAGCAGTCAGAGCGAAGAGGATGATCCGGACTGGGACGATATCGCAATGCTCGTGGCCTCGCAGATCGTTCGAGATGTGCGGGAGTCGATCCACGAGAATCTGCATTACACCTGCAGCGCCGGGTTGTCTCGCAACAAGATGCTTGCGAAGCTAGGCTCTGCAAACAAGAAGCCAAACTCGCAGACCGTCGTCCGCAACCGCGCCGTGCCGCATTTCCTCTCCACATTCAAGTTTACCAAGATCAGAAACCTAGGGGGCAAGCTCGGGGACGAGATCGTGGCCGCCTTCAACACAGACACCGTCTCTGACCTATTACTCGTCCCCATCGAGCAGCTAAAGAAAGCTATCGGTGACGACACCGGCTCATGGCTCTACAGCGTCCTGCGCGGGGAAGACAGCAGCGAGGTCAACTCGCGCACAGCGATCAAGTCTATGCTTTCGGCAAAGTCGTTCAGGCCAAGCATCAACAGTCTCGACGTTGCGATGAAGTGGCTGCGGATTTTCGTGGCTGACATCTTCTCTCGCCTGGTAGAAGAAGGCGTGTTAGAAAACAAACGGAGACCGAAGACGATCAATCTACATCACAGGCAGGGCCAGCAGACACGCAGCAAGCAGGGGCCCATACCACTTGGGAGGCCAATCACTGAGGATGGGTTGTTCGATCTGGCGAAGAACCTGCTTGCACAGGTCATCGTTGATGGGCGGGCTTGGCCGTGTTCCAACCTGTCTCTGTCTGTTGGTGGGTTTGAGGACGGAGTCACTAATAACAGGGGCATCGGGGGGTTTCTGATACGTGGAGACGAAGCGAAAGCAATCAACGCTGGCCAGGTCAAGGAAGATGCTAGTGATACCCCACCTAGCAAGAAGCGGAGAACGGATGGTGGTGGGATCGCAAAGTTCTTCGGCGCCGCGACGGTTCAGAGACAAGAGAGTAGCATGGGCGAAAGCGAGCGTGAGGAAAGCTCTCGTGACGAAGCCATGCACCATGACAATGACCACGACGACCAGACTCCCCATGCAGAGGCTGAGCACTACGATCCTTCGGTTCCTCCAACATCCGCCCAAGTCCAAAGCCCAGAAGAAGTCCAAAGCCCAGAGACTGCACCCAACACTCTCGAAAGTCGAAAAGACGCGGAGCTGCCAGACAGTGAAACCTACATCTGCCCCAGTTGCGCCGCGGCGATACACTTGGCCGACAAGTCTGAGCACGAAGACTTTCACTTTGCCCAGTCTCTCCAAGAGCAACGTTCGTCCCCACCTCCTCCGCGCCCACCTCCCAAGGCCGCCCCGCCGCAGACCAAGAAGCCAAAGGGGAGGGGGAGACCGCCAGCCGGCAGTGGAGGAGGCGATGGAGGGGTTGAGAAAGGGCAGAAGAAACTCGCTTTTGGGTGAAATCTCCATAACGATGAATGATATGACCGACATTAGCATCCGGAGTTCGAGACACGGCCGGCTTGGTCGTATCGTATCTATCGACGCATGTGCGCTGCTAAGTTGGACGCAACACGGCACACACGGGCGCCGTGGTCGGTGGTCATGATGTATTATTGCGCGGCGGATAACGTTTACCAAGGTGTCGCGGCAGCACCGGCAGCACGAGCCCGAGGTAGTAGGAGATCATTCGGGCTTGTCATCATGGCCGCCCACTACTCACCGGATTCGATGGCCACGACGGCAAGACGGTTTGACGGCAAGACGGTTTGACGGCACAGGGAGCGACGTTGCCGTCCGCGTAAGGCTGAGGACGCACGGCCCGTGTGCGTGTGCGGCTGGCCGGCATTCGGCAGCCCTACATTCCTTGTGTCTCCGTCAGCCTATCAGCATGTCTGAAGATAACCACGCTAAGCCTTGGAGCGAGATGCCAAGGCCGGGGTTGCTGAGAGGGACCAATGAAGGGGCGGGGCCTGTCGTTTAAAGATCCCGTGACAAGCGTGGTTAAGAGGTTGCCTGATGCGACCTCAATGCCTTCCGGACAGCGGCATGTTTACATCTTGGCTAACGTGGTCAGACGATGCGCGTTGCATGCCGTGCATCGCGAGGCCGTGGCATAAAGGTGGCCGCTGTCCCCCTTCGTAGATCCTGCCTGTCGTCCACCACCACCTCGACATTCCAACACGTCACTCGAGCACAACAACACTGAAGCACAAGCACAAGAACAGCCCACCAGTGAAACGAACCACCGACACCCCATGCACCGTCGTATGTCTGCCACCACCACCACCACCACCACTGCGCCCCCAACCCTCTCCCTCTCAACGGAGACGGCAACGCGCACTATCCGCGGCACCAGCACCGCCAGCCAGACCAGCAACACACCATCCCCCGACCAGGCCACGAGCAACAACCCCAAGCTCCTCGCCAAACTAAGAGAACAAATCACTCGCCCGCGCTCGCGCTCCCACTCCCCGTTACCCTCCGCCAAATCCACCATGGACCCCTACCCCGGCCGCGGCCGCGTCACGCACCGCTCTTTCACCGAGCCGCGCCCCACGACGCCGGCGGCGCCCAAGGCTCGTGCGCCACAGAAACCCACCCCGTGCAGTGGGGGGACATTCACCGACTGTGGGAGGCATAGCAATGAGTGGCTGTTCAACAACTTCAGTGTGACCGGGGCGGCGAAGAGTCTGCTGAGGAGGAAGGACTCTTGAAGGGAGAGACGAGAATAGGATGTGATGGTATTCGAGCACAAGTTGCCGATGACTGAAGAAGAGCTGAGACACGCGGTGGTTCGGCCGCCTTGATGCATTTAGAGAAATGGCCGTGTGGAGGCCCCCAAGTCTCCTCACGGGATGTGGAGATTGCGGAGAGAGTCCACATGGAGAAGCGAACGCCGTCGAGCGCTACGCACAAGGGCCAGTCCACTGAGTCTCCACACTCGGCATGCTCTGTTTAGCAGGATATCGAGTCGTGCGGACAGCAACGACTACTGATGCGAATGGGGAGGACAGGAGGAGCGGTGCACGCGGAAGTGTGTGATTGAATGCGGCATGTATGCATGTTACGGCAGTAGGGTAATTGAGATAACGTAGCTTTGCGGAGTTCGAGACAGCACGGCAGATCGGCGAGCATTTGAGAATGAAACAAAGTAGATGTCGTCCACCGAATAACATTCAAACTCCACAAATACATACTACCTTACAGTAGAATGCATGGGTCTCCACAGACCGCCCCCGTATTCCTGAGCACAGCGCCCCAATCAGCTCTCGCCGGTGTCGCAGCAGCCCACCGATTGCCCGCACAAACGTCACCTTTCCCCTCCAGGGCACGCGCCGCGTCTCGGCGGCGCCGCACCGCACGCTCGAAGCACCGCAAAACTTTGCGTCGTTTTCGCATCGTCCTGCACGTCTGTGTAACTCGCGAATCAATTGCCCGGGGTCTCTCCAACCAGTCCAGCGTTCACCACGTCTCCACCATGGCCAGCCTCGATACCTACCAAAAGTGAGTCTCTCCTTAGCGACCGCGTCCTCCACCTCTCCCCCCTTGCCCGCTACTGCCACGCCAAAAAACCCAATCCGAGATACCACCGGCGGGTCATCCGACTACTTCTCGTGGGCTCTTCGCTGGCTCGGAGGGACTGTCGTTTCGCGTTTCCGCCAGCCTCTCAAAACGCGCGCGCGCGGTGGCGAATATGCGGCCTATTATACGTTTCGCCCCGCCGGATGAGGAAGGAGCACGAGCGCTAACCACCGGCGACCCCGTGACCACAGCCCGCTCAACTCGCGGTACTGCAGCAATGAGATGAAATATGTCTTCTCGGCGCGCAACCGCTTCAGCACGTGGCGCCAGCTGTGGGTGTACCTGGCCCAGTCGCAGCAGGAACTGGGCCTGCCCATCTCGCAGGAGGCCATCGACCAGCTGAAGGCGCACTTGCGTATCGAGGATCAGGAGTTCGAGACGGCTGCCGTCGAGGAGAAGCGCCGTCGCCACGATGTGATGGCGCATGTGCATACGTATGGACTGGCGGCGCCCGCGGCGGCGGGTATCATCCATTGGGGTGCGACTTCTTGGTAAGCGACCTGGGTAGGGCTGCCCCCCTGAGTTGGGGAGATGGTTTGCTGATGGTCGATAGCTACGTGACGGATAATGCGGATATGGTAGGTGCGACGACTGCTAACATTGAACAATCTTCTTATCAAAAGCTGACGATTGCAGATCTTCCTGCGTGATGCTCTAGATCTGGTCATTCCCAAAGTCGCGGCTGTTATCCAACGGCTCAGCACCTTCGCCATGGAGACTAAGGATCTTCCCTGCCTCGGATACACGCACGGCCAGCCAGCGCAGCTCGTCACGGTCGGCAAGCGCGCCAGTCTCTGGATAACCGATCTTCTCGACGATTTGTGGAATTTGGAGCAAGTGCGGGACCGTTTGCTGGTCAAGTTCCGCGGCGTCAAGGGCACGACCGGCACGCAAGGAAGCTTCCTCGCAATCTTCAAAGGCGACCATGAGAAGACAGAGCGCCTAGACAAGCTGGTGACTGAAAAGGCCGGCTTCAAGGACGCTGAAATCTCCACCAGCCAGACCTACTCCCGCAAGCTCGACGTCGACATTCTGCATGCGCTTGCATCTTTCGGCTGCACGAGCGAGCGGATAGGCGGTGACATCCGGCATCTCGCCATGTTCAAGGAGCTTGAGGAGCCGTTTGAACCCGACCAAATCGGCTCCAGTGCCATGGCGTACAAGAGGAATCCCATGCGGTCAGAACGGTTGTGCGCCATCGGGCGCAAGCTACGCAACTTCAGCGCGGACGCACAGCAGACTTACTCCGTGCAGTGGTTTGAGCGCAGCTTGGACGACTCCGCTATCCGGAGAATTACCCTTCCGGAATCTTTCCTCTGCGCAGATGCATGCACTATTCTAGTATGTATCTCTGGCACATGTTCTCCGTTCATGTTCAATAGCTGACTAGCTTCTCAGCTCAACAATGTCGCTTCCGGACTCGTCGTGAATAGGGCCGTCATCAAACAGCGCGTCGAACAAGAATTGCCTTTCATGGCCACCGAAAACATCATCATGGCCCTGGTCGAGGCTGGCGTCTCTCGCCAAGAAGCCCACGAACAGATTCGGTGCGTTCAAATCGCGTTCATCTTCAAGCCCGTAGGTCCACTAACAGATCTCCAGCGTCCTCTCACATCAAGCCGGCCACGCCGTCAAACAAGAAGGCAAACCCAACGACCTGCTCGACCGCATCAAAACCAACGACTTCTTCGCGCCCATCCTTCCCCAACTACCCACTCTCACCGACCCACACACCTTCATCGGCCGCTCGCCGCAGATCGTCGAGCGCCTCGTCAACACCAAAGTCAAGGCCGTGCTCGAGCGGTATGCGGCGCAATTGAGCAAAGTCAAGAACGCCGAGCTGAACGTGTGAGGCGGCGCGAGGCGAGTAGAGAAATGATGCTCGATGTTTTTAGACGTGTGACGAATTAGGTCGCCGCTGCAAAGCGCCGCGGACCGTAGGTAGATACTTCAATTCAACCCCCCCGCGAATTCCAACAACAACAACCTAAGCGTTCTTTAGCGTTCCAAACACCTCTCACCCAAGCCCCATCAACACCTACCCGCCACCCATCCTGCCTTCAAACCCACATTTCACCACCAGCTCCCCTCCCTCCCCCAAAACAACAACCCAAACCCCAGCCCCACCGTATCCACAATCCCAATCACATGCCCTCCCACCGCTCCCTCCGTCCCATAAAATTTCGCCACCAGCGTATCCGCCACCGTCACCACCGTATTCGTCGCCATCGTCAACCCCAACGCCCGCCTATCCCGCACATAACACGCAAACGTCAGCAACAACACCCCATTGGCCAGATTCCGCGCCGCGAGCGCGCGGATCAGGCCCGTGTGCGTGCGTTGCGCGGGCGATTGCGGGAGGGGGGTGTCTTCGGAGGAGGATGGGGGGTCGGTGGTGGTGGTGGTGGTGGTGGTGGTGTTTGGGGTGGAGAGGGTTTTGGGTCCCGGGGTGGAGGTTATGGGGAGGCCGTAGCTGTGGCTGAAGGCTAGGGGGTTCGCGAGGCCGTTGAGGCCGAAGATGGTCACTTGGGCGCAGCCGACGAGGATGGCGAGGCATTCGGCGGCGGGGGGGAGGTGGGCGAAATGGGTGCGGAGGGTGTCCATGGTTTTCGGGTGGCGGGTGACGGGGGCGAGGGTGGTTTCTGGGGAGAGTAGTGCTGGAGGTGTGGATGGGTTTGCGATTTGGGATGTCGTCTGATTGGAGGTCGACAGGACGTTGTGGCTGTCAGATGTTTATTTTGGGGCGCTCGTGGTACAACGCGCATTGATGTCATGCTGTGGGTGGACGGGTTTGGCGCAGGGAGGCGCCGGACTTTTGCGGGGTTCTCCGGTCTGCTCCTTCCTTTTCGGGAGAGTGTGTAGGTAATATACCCTCATCCTCGCTAAGGTGTGGAGTACTGTACACTCAATACCAAGGTCGTGGAATAGCTTTTAATGAATGGAAATTGGGCACTCGGTCTGTTCTGTGGGAAGACGTTTTTATTTCGCTAGCCCTCCTCACCGTTTGTGCGTTTGGCAAAGCACAGAACGACACCCGAAAAGGAAGCTTCAGGTTATTTGCAAGGGAATCCCGAGCGAAGGGTATGCTGACCTATTGGGTGCTAGAGCTCTCTCCCATAAGCCTCTTCGCTAGACGTAAGAAGCACAGCAACCAGCGTCACGTCTCCACCAGTGTCCCTTGCTACACGCCTCTGGGCAGTAGTGCCCAGCCAGCACTGCTATTCTCTGCACTCATTCAAATGAGCGGACAGGGGTCCTCAAGGTCCTCCTTGTCAGTGCTGCTGAGCCCTCCCAAGAGTTTGCCGTCCTGGAGCCCGGCCGTGCCAGCTTCGTTCATGTGCGCTTGAATTTGAGCGATTGTCGGGTCGGCATCCGCTTTTCGGCGTAACAGGGAGTCAATGCTCAACCAGCCCTTTTGTTGAGTTTGTTAGTAGAGAAAGTGAGACACAGAGACTTGGATAATCGTTAACTTACATTCAACGCCAAGGAGTCGACGTCTTGAGCGAATGCAAAAGTGGTCGTGGGATCCGATCGGTATTGTAGTGCAATGCCATCAGTTGAAGATCTGCTCAATAGGGAAGCGACGAAAGTATCGGAGTCGATCCCATGGATTGTTTCAAGACAGAGAAGCATCATGTGGGCCAGGATCGAAGCAGGTATGCTTGATTCGAAGCACCCTAATAGCCCATCGAGCAAGTCAGGTGCATACTATTGTTGACCAGCTCTCAGTGCTTTGTGGGACCTGGTTACCATGAGGTTGATTTGTACGTGCTGCGAAACTCCCACCAGCTTCTGTGTGAATTATCTGGGATGCGAAAGGCGGATCCGTCCCGTTGATCGGATTCGCAAGGTCCCGCTCTCGAACCCAAGTACCATGGTGCTGAGCGCTGTCCCAAATTTGCCGGAGGAGGCTGTGAGGTCGCTGCATGAATTCAGACAGATGGCCGACAGTGTCAAAGACCATTGAAAAGCTTCCCAGCATACCACTGGAGGCAAAGAATCTTGTGTTGCTCTTTGAATGGCGCCCTCGTCGGGGAAGCCGCTCGTCACCAGTGATAGTCCCAAGCCAAAACACCCTGATATGAGATCCAGAAGCGATTTGTTCATGTTCGCTGGAAGTTGTTGCATGCAGTGTATTTCATTTTTCTGGAAAGGCTGGAATGATCCTGGCTGTACAGGGCTCAGCCTAGAGACCGAATCGACTTGTATGGGATAGAGGGCATGCCGGAGGTGCTCGTGTCAGACGTGTCTGAGCAGATCAAACAGCTTGGGGAGATCTTGACCGAGCATAAAAACGGCACGTCGAGGGGGCGCACACAAACGGCTACCCAATTCTTCTGAGCCAAATCTCAGAAAGAATGAATCGTGATGTGAAGGGATGGATCCCAGCTTCCGATCGTTTCTGCAGGTGAGCGTGATACTTATGGTACACCAGTCTAGCCCTTCACACCCACAATCTGCAACGATGGGCACACCAAACAAGTGTAGCAGGTTCGAAAACCCCCAGGCCTGATGGTTGATGAGAACGAAAGTTGTTGCGTTTGCGCATGTAATCCGTGGAATCTTCGTTGATGGTCTTGTTGACTGCGAGGATTTGGGTCGCAAAGCCGTATGTGTGAGCGAAGCCGTGGTCATGGAAAAAGTCATGACCAAGATGGTGGAAGGTGAAGGGAAGCTCTGCTAGCAAACAAAGTGAAGTAGCCGGACCAACCGCACTTCCGGGGCGTCTGCCTGAGGGCTCTGATGATGGGCACCTTTTTCTGCTCAATGTCGCCCTTCTCGTCGAGATAGTAAGCGTTGGGGCCGTCGCCGGGCCTCAGGCTCCTTCAAAATCATCGTTCCGTAGGAGGCGGCGCTAGCCACATTGCTCTGCTCCTGCGTGCCATCATGGAGGACAGAGCCGTGCGTTCCTTTTTCCTGCAAGTGTATGACTTCGGATGCGTCCAATGCGGAGAAAAAGGTGCGCAGAATACACAGCAAATTGGGGGAACGTAAGGAGCATTCCATCGGCTAGGAGTGGAAGTGCCTGCAGACGACGTATTTCTAACCTTGGGACATCGATTCCAATTGTGTCTTATGGAAGAGTGGAGCTCGGGGCTGCATCTTCTACCATCTCGAGCCCGTTGGTAGGTGATGCTTGTTAGGAAGGCCCAGGAGCTCGATCGACTGAGCGAGATGGCGCTGGGAGATGAGCACAGCTCCGTGTTCGATTCATCCCAGCAGTATTCGCTTTTCTCGTCCAGGCTGCAGTCGATTTGTTCCATCGCCTTGACATTGGGAAGGGCCGATCTGCAATGTCTTTCCATTCTCTGATAGTTGAAAGACCTAAAAGCCAAGCTCCAATCTTTTGCATCGAAGACGTCTGTACACTCAGCACATCTCAAGCGAACAAACCACCACGCCATCCAAGACACCGCACGCCTCGCACAGCACAGAACTCTCCAACATCCCTCCAACGCGCCACACGCACCGCCAATCGCCTACCCACCCCTCATAGACGACTTCTTCGTCTGCTTCTTTTTCTCCTGCGCCCTCTCCTTGTCGAGAAACTTCTTCTGCTCCTCAGCACTCATCCGCGCCAACTTCCTCTCGCGCTCCTCCTTCTTGGCCTTGTCGCCCGTCAGCCGGCGCTCCTCGGCCTTCTCCTCCTCGTCGACGCGGCGCAGCTTGCGCAGCTCCTCGTCGCGCGTGGCGCGCACTTTGCGCAGCGCCTCGGGGCGGAAGTGCGCGTGCGTGGCCAGGTGGTCCGGCAGCCGCAGGAAGTACTGGAAGATGGCTGTTGAGGCCGGGGCAGCCGTGAGGCGCGTGTGCAGGGAGACGCGCTTCTTGGCGAGAGTTTCGTCGATTCTGCGAGGGGTCGTTAATATGTGTGTGAGGAAGCAAGGGATGGGCGGGCAGTGGTGTACTTCTTGGGCGCGTCCTCGGGCTGGTCGCTCACGATCAGGGCTTCCAGGTCCTCGCCGACGTCGTTGACGGCTTTGATCAGCTCGGGCGTAAGCATGGCTTCCGTGACTTCGGCACTTTCGCTCATAACGGTCGCCCAGTCGGGCAGCTTCGCGTGGTCGCGCGTGGTGGTTAAGCTCAGGTCGTACCGCGCGTCGCGCAGCTTCTTCATCTGGTCCTTGTGCACGACGGCAAAAACGAAGCTGTCGTACGAGCTGCTCTTGCCGCCCTCAGCCTGGGGTAGCAGCGCTTTCTCCTTGCCGTCGAAGACGTGCGCCGTCGCGTCCACCTTCTCCGTCGGCGCAGTGAAGCTGTCGATGAAGAACGACAGGATCATCTCCATGCTCCAGATGAACGGGTTGTACCGCTTGTACAGCGTGAGCTGCACGTCCAGCGACGCCACGTTTTGGCGTCCCGTTGCGTACGTGAAGTACTCGTTCTTCGCCTTCTGCTTCATGAAATCCTCCGGCACCTCCGCGCTCCTCGCCATGGCCTGCGCCGACGCCGGGTCCCGATCCGTCGTCCTCCCCTTCCCGAAACCGACACTCGCGTACTCGGCCTCGAGCAGCGGCAAGTGCGCTTGCGCCCACTGCTTCGCGCGGCTCCTGTTGGTGTACGACCCCCAGGCGTTGAGCAGCACGATCACGAGGATGAAGGGCAGAACCACCAGTTCCGTGTAGAAGTCTTGGTACGTCACGCGCTCCCACACGCGGTACCACTTGGTGTACGGGCGGCCGGCCATGGAGGCGGAGCCAGAGAAGAAGCTGCCCATGGCGCTGGCGGCGGGCGTCGAGGTCGCGCCGGCGAAGGCGGTCGAGGCTTCGTGCGAGGGCGCGAGCGGCGAGGCGGCCGTCGCGAAGTCGGCGAAGTCTGGTGCGAGGCATTGGGTCAGTTGCGGTCGAAGGTAGGGTGGGGAGAACCATTGGGAGGGACGGTACCGGCATCGGAGGGTGCAGGGTGGGCAGAGGAGGAGGCGCCTCCGAAGAGGCCTTTGAGCATGTCCGCCATGGCCCTTCAATGTGTGCTGGACGTGACGGGGGTGAGGAAAGGTGTATCGGGGAAGCGAGAGGACACGTTCAGGCTGGTTGCGAAATGAAGTCGTCCCGTTAGCTCGCCAGGTCTCGGCTCAAAGCTCCCCGATCGGCGCAGCGCGGGCGGAGGGCGGGCACTGGCGCGGTGAGGTCAGCGTCCTCGCACGTGGGACGCGCATGGAGAAACATCTGGACCGACATTTGCTCTCAAAACCGAATCTCAACAACAAAGCCTCCCAACCGCCAGCATAGCAACCGAAGAAAATCTCAAAACAAACCAAGACCAGCGAACGACCCCTCCCCACCCCCCAGCGTCCCCGCGCAACCTCACCTCGCCTTCCCACCCCGCGCGGCCACACACAACCCTCCGACATGGCGGCTGCAGGAGGGCAACAAGGCCAGCAAAGTACCACCAGCCCCACCAATCACTCGCACGAAATCGGACGCCGTTGACAGATTCCCTCTCTCCTCCCAGTCGACCTCGGCCAGCTCTCGACGCAGCAACTGTCGCAAGTGAAAAAACAGCTGGACGAAGAAGTCCAGCACCTGACCAACTCGTATCAAAACCTCAAGGGCGCGCAGTCCAAGTTCAAAGAGTGTGTGGGCAATGTGCGGAACGGCGTGGCTGAAAGCGCTAAAGGTAAGCGCTTCCCCACCACCACCGCCCCACGAGTCTACCCCGACTGACGCCCCGTAGACAAACCCATGCTCGTCCCCCTAACCTCGTCCCTCTACGTCCCGGGTCAGCTAGCAGATACAGAGCACGTGCTCGTCGACGTCGGGACGGGCTTCTACGTGGAAAAGTCCGTCGCGGACGCGCGCACGTTTTACGAGGCGAAAGTCGAGGAGCTGGGGAAGAACGTCAAGGAGCTGGAGAATGTGGTGAACGGGAAGGCGAACAACTTGCGGGTTGTGGAGGAGGCGTTGCGACAGAAGATGGTTGCGGAGCAGGGGCAGGGCGGGGGGGGACAGCAGGGGGGAGGGGGGTAAGGGACTTGAGAGGGGAATGGCTGGGCGTGGGGTAGAAAGAGGAGGGGGTGGGAAGGATGGACGCTGAGAAGACTGGTCCGCTGGAAGGGAAACGAGGGTACAGAAGTCTTTTGTCTCGCACAGATGCACACACAATACACAACACGCACCGCCGCCACCACCGCGACCGCAGCCGGGCCCGTGACCCTCTCGCTCGATCCGCAGCCAGAAGGAAAAGCCAAAGACGGGGGTCAAGGACAGTCGCAAAACAAAGACAACAGCATTGAAAAAGCCCCGAGTATCGTGCCATGCCCCTCTTCCCCCCTATACCCCCAGCGCCGTCGCCAAAAGCAAAAGAGAAAAAGAGGCGGGCGTCCCCCCCTCTGATCCGTAATCCGCTGTCCACCTCGTAGCTCCTTCCGTCAGGAATCCAATCGCGTCCCGAATGCAAGCAGCCCCCGCGGCTCTCGTTTCTCGCTCCTAAAGCGCGAGAGCCGCCCTCGGGGTGTGCGATGTTTGCATTAAGCGCTGCTGGAATCCCTGCTTGCTCCGCCCCGCCCCGCGCGCGTGCCGCTTTACGCTTCTTCAGCGCGCGCGCATACGCGCCGCCGCCGTCTTGGGAGGAAAAGAAAAAAGGAAAAGGAAAAGGTCGTGCAATGTGATACGCCAGTGAAAAAGAAAAGCCCAAACGTTCCGCCCTCGCGCGCCCCAGAATCCTGCTGGATCGGAGTGTCGCTTTTTTAAAGCAGAATCAGGTAGTTGCTGGGCGCGATGCCCGTCTCGCCGCTCTCCTTTTTGGCCTGCCACCAGCGGCCCGACACGTCGCTGACCTCGAGGATCTCGTGCTTGGAGAAGGAAATTTCGTTCGCGTCGTCGGGATTCGCCTCGTAGCTGTAGATGGCTTTGGCGCGGTAGGGGTACTCGACGGGCTGTGAGACAGAGCTGTCCTGCTGCGAGTTGGCGCCGGGGCCGGCCGCGCCGGATTGCTGCTGCGGTTGGCTACCAGGCTGCGGGAAATTGGGCGTGCTGTCGCCTTTGGGTTCGCCCATGCGGCCGCCGGGGTAACCCGTGACGGGCGATGAAGTTTCGAAGCCGGCAAGATTGGCCGAGTTGTAGGGTTGGGGGGGCTGTTGGTTGCCCGACATGGTAGTCTCGGGGCGGTAGGACGACTGTGCCATGTTTCGGCTGGTGCGCGTACCGCGGTCCTTGTGGAGGGCGAACGAGTCAATGGTTTGACGGTGCGCTGATTGAGGCTGCGAGCCAAAGATGAAGATCCAGACGATCTGTGGGGGATGTTAGCACTTGTGTTGGCCGATCGCTTGGCACAAGTCCAGCCTACCGAGATCATTGACAACAGGATGAATCCTGCGGCGCCGGCTTGCATCGCGCCAGTATCGCTGTAGATCAACGAGTTGACTGAGGACGTGGTGAACACGAGCCCGGCAGACAGAAAGCCAACGAGGGCCACATGGAACGTGTAGACCGTGCCGGTCAGCGTGGACGCGACGACCGCGACCACGCAGAAGAACATGTAGACCAGTGTCCACCATGCGAAGTTGGGATACGGCTGCGCCCAGTCCACAATGATGGAACTCACGAACGCGATCAACCAGCCCGCCTGCGCACTGTCAGCGAGCTCTACCACATGTGTACATAGCCCGGGCGTGAACCTACGATTGCGATTCCGATTGTCGCCAGCGAGAACGGATCGCCCACAATGTAGCCAAAGTTCACGTTCATCTTCTTGCTGCCGCCTGCGCCGCCGTCGAAGCGGCCGTTGTTCAACTCCATCTTGCGAAGCGACGGGGACCCGTTGCTGGCAAAGCTAGGCATCGGTCGTCCGGGGTAGTATGTTCCTGGGCGGGCGTCGAAGAACGTAATCGGGGCAAACGAGTGACTGCAGCGGGCTGCGAGGTGGTGTTGCTGCTCGAAGAGCGCGTCTAGCGGCTAGGGGGATGTTGAGGCTCGGCGGGCCCGTGTCCAGGGATCGTAGTGAAGAGAGAGCGAGGGAGCGTGAGCTCGTGAATCAAGGCGGCACGAGCGCGTGCGGTGGTCGTCCCCAAGGGTGCTGAAGGAGCGTGTGCGGTGTGAACGTAGACAGTGGTTGGTGGGAGGGAGCTGCAAAGCGTGACCAGACGTCGCGAGCTTCAAGTGCAGCGCCGGGCTGTGTATGCGCGCGAGGAAGGAGGGCGGAATGGGCGACGAGGGCAAAGATCGAAGGAAAGCGGGGTGTCGTCGAAGACTAGGCGTGGTCGGCGCGGCTCCGCAGAGCGAGTCAGAGGGGATAGGTGGCAGAGGTGGGTGGTGGTGTAGGAGTGGTGAGGGCGGCGGTGGTCGAGGAGTGCGCGGACGTGTTGGAGCGCAAGCAAGGATGGGGAAGGAGAGATTGTGCCGGCTGGATTCGAGCGCTTCCCGCCCGCCTCTCCGCTCCGCGCGGCAGGCACAGCCGAGCCCGTGTTTCAACCCCTCCCCTATCATTTATTTTGGATCCCTCTGCGTCTACGCGGCACTCGAGTTGTCGTTTCGGCTGAGGATTGATTACACATGTGTGCATTGTACGTGAGATCTCACATTCGATTTTGGAAACGAACGAGATCTCGTAGGGCTGAAGCTGATGTCGCCATGAATCTTTGTACATGGTCGATTTCCGTCCAGTTGTCCTTCAACCGTCAATAACGGCCGCAGCCGTAGCCGAAGCGCCGGAAAGGTCTCGACCGCGGCCATGACTGGGGACAGTCCGGGGACCAGGGATCGGCGTCGAGGCCCTTCTCAGAGGTATGAGGTAACTGTAGGTACCTTACTGCTCTACAAGCTGACGAGTTCAACGGCACGCGAAAAGCACAAGCCAATTGTGCAGTGATGGCTACTACCTGAGGAACAGAAACCGAACCATCACGGCAACAAGTCGCGCGCGAACCAGACGCGCCCTACACGCCCTCGAGAAGCCACGAAACTCGGGTGTCCGACGATTTAATAGTAATGGCGCCAGCATGAAACTGCGACGTGGGTTGCCGACCGTCCGCTTCACGAGCTTGAGTGCAGATGTGCTGGTCTCGTCCCATCAGTCTCGACACCGCAATGATACCGTTCGGAAGGTCCTCCTCTTTCCTCTCCTCCCTCTCCTTCCCCCTCCCCTCTCTCCTTCCTTCCTTGCCCGATCAATCTCGTCCGAAGTTCTGAGTCTGTCCATTGTACTGCTTGTTGTTGGAGCCACCACTTTGATTGTAGTTGTTCTGCGTCCTAGTACCTGGATGAATGAACTGCGCGCCGGACCGATGGTGATTGTATCGGCCTTCGTCCTCGGTAAAGATGAGAGAAGGTCCGATAGCTGGCTAATGGCAGTCTCGAGCTCCTTGGACTTCTTCTCATTCTTCTGCTCGCTCTCGCTTTTGAAGAACCGACTGGTGTGGAAAAGCTGCAGCTTCTCAGGTATCTCTTTCATCAGGTCTTCAACTTTGCGCTTCTTCACCGGCATCACAGCATGAGCTGCCTTCTTGTACCGCTCGGTCCAACTGGCATGATCGTTCGGGACGACCTTCTGAAATATTTGATGCAATCGCTTCGCATTCTCTTCGCAGGCCAACATCAACGGCTCCACAGCCTTGCCGGACTCCTGGATGCCGCGCTTTAGATCGGCATCGGTTGTGAGGCTGTTTTTCGATCGATCTGCTCTTGAACTTTCTTGCAGTGACGAAGGATGTTGAGGACAAGGGGTATGTTCTGACACACCGCTCTGAAGGCGTGGTAGAGTCCTTGTGCGCTTGATGCGGCGTCGTAGAGGACTCAAGAGGGTTTGATATTGGCAATCACGGATGAGATGAGACTGAAGTACGGTGACCGCCTCAGCACCCGACATATCGGCGATTGAACTTCTTCACGGTGCCTAAGTTGATCCTGCTGAAATGTGTGTACAGTTATGCCACTAGGCAACATCCTCAGTGTGGTGCAAGGCGCGCAAGCTGGGCGCAACAGCTCGAGCTGGATTGGCCGCCTCATTCAGCATGTTCATTCATGCGACCTGCTCCTCGCATACAGTCTAGACAACACCAGTTCATGCGACGGCCTCCTCATTTTGAGTGTGGTGCAAGACGCGCAGGTTCGCGACGACACCAGACGTCGGTGACAAAATTGCGACGAGGACCATATGGCCTACTTGCCGCCATGTGCACACGGCTCTATCCTCATCACCTCACGGTACAGGGCGGCCACTGCGAGTCTGACTGACGACTGCGATACCATCACCGTCGGTGCCATGGAAGAGGCGACTGCAACAGCCTTGCTCGTGAAGAAGCTTGGGCCATCAGATGACACGGAAGACATGCGAAAGCTTGCAACCGCCCTCGACCACATTCCGCTCGCGCTCTCCCAGGCATGCGCTTATATCAAGCAAATACGCTCGAGATGTTCGGTCAGAGACTACCTGGCTAAACTTGAGAAAAGTGAGAAGTCAGAGGCCAGCCTACTCAAATTGGCTTACAAAGAGCTCGTGTGATGAAGACGCGCATGACTCGATCATGTTGACATGGTAGATTTCCTTCGACCACGTCCGCCTTACGAGACCTTCGGCAGCCGATCTCTTATCGTTGATGAGCATGTACAACTACGAAGGCATTCCGGATTACCTTTTTGGTAGAAGACCTCGCACAGGACTCGCATCTGGTTCAGACGGCATCGAGCGTGGCAGCGATACGAGCTCGAGTGCGTCAGAAGACGAAGATTTCGAAGAGGACGACTTCGAAGTTGACATCTTGACACTGTCAGATTTTCATTCCATCAGCATACTGTCCTCGCGCACGTCTTTCGAGACGCATCGGCTGATACGACTAGCAGCGCACGTGTGGTTGCGTTCGCATGAGAGACACAAGAGTGGGCGCAAAAGGTCGTCACACGTCTGGACGGGGCACTTCCTGATGGTGAATTTGAGAACTGGGAGCGATGCAAGGAACTTTACCCCCTTGTGACATCGACACTCAGCCTGCAGCTGGACGGTCAAGAGGCTTCTCTCCAACGGGCATCCGTTCAATTCAAGGCCGCAGAGTTCGACTGGAGACGAGGGTTTGTGGTCCTATGCAGAGGCGCTAGTGGCAAAATCTTACCACACAACCACAACATTGCTAGGAACAGAAATTTAGCGACTTCGGCAGCTCTGAGTCTTCATGCGATGGTGCTGGGTGAGCAAGGGAAGTACGAGGCGGCGGACGAGGCAAGCCAGCAGGTGCTAGAGGGATGCAGGAAAGTGCTAGGGGAAGAGCATCCCTCCACGCCAGCGAGCCTCAACGATCTGACGGTAGTGCTAGAAAGGCAAGGGAAGTACGAGGGGGCGGAGGAGGCAGCCCAGCGAGCGCTAAAGAGAAGAGTGAAAGTGCTAGGAAAAGAGCATCCCCAAACGCTAATGAGCTTTCACAATCTAGTAGGGCCGTTTAGGATGGAAGGAAAATTTGAGGTAGCAGAGGAGGCATGTCAACAGGCGCTAAAGGGACGCGAGACAGTGCTGGGCAACGAGCATCCCGAAACACTGATCAGTGTGTGGAATCTCGCAGTTTTGCGGATAGGTCTGGGCCGCAAAGCTGACGCAGCGGTCCTATTCGAGCGCGCCGCAGCTGGGCTCAGCATCTCCCTCGGTACCCAACATCCGGACGCATTACTGTACCAGCGTCATTTGACGAGGCTACAGCGAGAGATCCCGGAGGTAGTGCAGGAGCGTGTTTGGTGTGGTTGTTGGGTGACAGATCAAGTCTGATAGGGTTTCTGCTCATCCACGTGCTCATCTTCGATGGGGCAAGGGATCGTTTTCACGTCGAGGACCAGCATGCACGCGCTCGAGTTGTGGTTCAAGGATGTCGAATTCTAGATAAGCTATCTTTCCTAGGCACCTCAGCCCTCGGCGCCAATCCACTCTACGACGTCCCGGAGCAGCCCACAAACCCGTTCCCGGAAGCACCAGTGTGCGTGATAGCGCCAGCATAGGCCCCGTCGGTGTTAAATACCACGCGGTCAGCGCCGGGCGAACCTTTCCCTCGTCAGCACGACCCCAGAACGCTCCTGCCTCCCGCTCGCGACTTACCACCGGTGTACACGCCGCTCGACTGGACCGGGAACTCCTGGTACGGCCCTGAGACAGCGAAGTCGAAGCCTGCAATGCACACCAACACGCGTCAGATCGCCAGACTCGCTCGCTCGTTGACGCCCGCGGTGCATGCAACCCTACCTTCCCAGTTGCTGTACGTGTGCGGGTAGTCGTTGCTGCCGACCTGCTCGGAGTCGACGTAGTAATCGTAGCCCTGGTCAATGGCGGCGGAGACTTGGCCTGCCGAGTACGAGGTGCTGCCGCAAGTCGTGGCGGACTGGCGCTTGTCAACCGCGGCGGGGAGGGCGAGGGCCGAGGTGGCGAGAAGAAGAGTGGAAAGGAGGGGGAATTGCATCTTGAGAGGATGGTAGAAGGATGGCTTCTGAGGGATGTAGGTGTTGGAGAGATGAGGGGGGCGAAAGCGACAGACTTGCTGGAGCGAATGGAAAGGGGCCTGAGGAGTGCTGGAGGAGGGATGATAGATTGAAACTCGAGAGGAAACGCCCTTCTTATCTTGCCCGAGCGAAGCCTATCCCACGCTCGCTGCTCCATCGTGAACCCGAGCATGCTCAAGTACGCTCGAAGCATGCTCTTTCGTTAGCTTGCACACCACCGGGGACTGCAACAACGCAGCAGCATTATCTCGCCCACACCCCGCAGCAGCAACACGCCGATCGCCCTCGAGACAGGCAATCTTCCGACCAGCCAGTCAGGCGCTCTCGCGCGCCCATGTTTGACCTTGCACCAGCGTGCTCCTCTGCCCCCGACCTCGTTGATCCCCGCCAACTCTCGCGTGAGTGGACTCGTGGAGAAGCGCTGCTCAGGCATCGTGGAGCACAAGCCCAAAGCCTTTCGCCCGAGCTTCTTCGACTCCATCTCGTCAACAATCCCTCTGGTCCAGCGGTGCGCCCACATGTGCGGGCACAGAGTTGCGCGCCAGGCACACAGGCACCACGGGCAGCGGGCGTGCATGTCGCGCAAGCACCAGTAGTCAGCCAGTGTCCCCCGGGAGCCGTGCTATTGCGCGAGATCTGCGAGTGCCGGGCGGCAAGCTACTGCAGCTCTCGCAGCGTGTGGACGAAACTCTCCCGCCCTCCCATGCCTCCGGCTTCATGTGTATGCGAGATATGCCAGCGGGGCGATGTTTTTGACGTTGTGCGGTCGGAGCCGGCGTCGAAAGAGGGAGGTGGTGAGCTGAAACGCGGTGGAAGCTAGACTCGATGCGGCACGCGATACCGGACGGTTTCGCGCACGCTTCGACTCGGCAATTCTTGTTTCGCTCCGCACGCGGGAGGGGGCAAAACCCTCACTATTCCATGCCAACTGGCCAAGATGCTTGTTGCGCACGCAGTCTTCCCAGTGGAGGCACACGAGACGGCGTCGCCGACGATGATGGGCGCGCCTTCTTCGGTTGCTCCGCCACAGGGGCTGATGCCGCCGCTGCTCCCACGCAGGAACGCGGTGCGATACGCGTCATTGTGGGACTGCGAGGCGCTCAACTGAACTCTCAATGGGCCGCACGTGAAGGGAGCAGCTTTGGCAAAACCACAACCACGACCACTCCTGAGGCCTTAGTTACTCGACGACGCCACATCTGAGCAGCAACACAATTCTATCCAGATCAGCAAGAATCACAGCGGCAGCAGCAGCAGCAGCAGCAGCAGCAACAGCAGCAGCAAGACGGCGCCCTCGCCCCTCTCCCCCACGTCCGCCACAACAAGATCCTCTCCACCCTACGATGCACGCCCTCCTTCCCTCCGAAGAGGTAGCCGCCTCGAAGCAACAGGCCGCGCTGACGGAGCACCTCTTCCCACCGCACCACCACTTCCACATCCACACCGCTCCCTCAAGAGCAGCCATCCTGGACGCCTTCTGCGAGCCCATCGAGTCCAAGTTCATGACCACCTGCAAAACCGCCGACGTCGAGCCCATGCTCTGGCACACCTGGGAGGCCATCTTGGTCAACGCCGCCGCGATCCCACACGCGGACGCCGAGAAGAGAAGGAAGCTGGTCGATCTGCTGTGCGAGATGGCGGGCAGGCCGACGCTGATGAAGGGGGACGCGGTGTGTGAAGTCGAGGGCGCGGGGCGGGTGTGGAAGGACTTGCCAATCTTCGGCTGGCAGGCGAGGGAGGCGTGGAACTTTGGTACGTTGGCTGTGCGGGTGTCTGCGTCATCTAGGAGGAAAGGCAGTTGCTAACGTGAGCCCGCGTAGCTGCGTCAGAGCAGTGTGACCCGGAATGGCAGAGCCGATGGGTCAACTTGAATGCCTGGACTGCGACGCTGGTGGCGACGCTCGCGGGCAAAAAGCAGAGTAGCCCTGATCTGTCGCTCTTTGGTATCTGGACAATCCGCATGGCGCTGGAGGAAGAGGGCCAGCCCTCCGGTGTCGCTGCTAGCGCCGCGGCGGTGTGGATCATGTACGCTGCAGAAGCGCTGTCTGGACTGTGCAAGGCGGGGAAAATGTTCGACGGGAAGGTTGCGAAGCCCGGGGCTGTGTTCAAGGAGAAAGAGTGGAGGGGGTATGCCAAGGATCGCTGGTCCGTCTGGATGCAGCGGTTGGGGGAGATTGAGGGGTCTTTGGAGAACGAAGAGACGAAGACGCTTGTGAAAGAGGCGAGAGAGACTGGAGAGAAGGTCTGAGGTCAGCAAGGAATGGTATGAAAATTTTGAGGCGGATCGACCACAGACAAAGTGGTATCTAACTACACCGACCCATCTTCCGTTCGGTCCTGGTCTCCTGATCCGTCCTCAGCCTGGCTTCTGGTCTGCGAGGCAAGTTGGCGACCTTCGAAGAGCTGCAAAACAGTGATTGGTGAGCTGCCTTTTGTGATCGATGCACCGTTGACTACTGCAGCTTGAGGCCTCGAGGCTCTTTTGAAGCCGCATCTCCCATCCTTTTCAGGGGTGGAGGCCTTGATCAGACATTCGCATTGTGTAAACCGGCCTGCCGACAATGGGGACCGAGGCCACCCGCTTTGTGGAGGCTACAGAAGGCGTGGCGTCATGAGCAAACAGGTAAAGCTCAAATCCAAGGTGAAGTGTTCTAAAATGCCACTTGGGGGGTTTTCAGCGCGCACGGACCCCGGACTTCTCGCTCATGTTTCAATCTCTCCGCAAACAAAAACCAATTCCCTTTCCGCTTCCTCACGCTGGCTGAAAGTTTTTCTCTTCTTTGTTCAAGCTGACCGACGACGTCCCTCTTTGTCTTCCCCCAGCACCCCCCAACGCCTGTAAGCGTTTCTTTATCTCCTCCATCAGCACCACCACCGCGGTCGCCGTTTGCGGCATGGCGCCGCCGCACGTGTTCCCGAGCAAGGGGAACGGGGGAAAGAAGAAGAAGAAGCAGGCCGCACCGAAGAAGGGCGGCAACAAGGACGGTACGTATCCTTACTTACATTCACTCCGCTCGACCCTCTTCCTCGATCGCACGTCCAACTTTCCGTCGCGAGCAGACAAAAGCACCAGCAAGGAGACCGACAGCATCGAGACACCGGCTACTGCTTCCTGCAGCGGTGTGACCCTCTTTTACTTTCGATGCCCTTGTAAGATGTTTGGCTGACTCCCCTTCGCTCGCAGACGAACCTGACCTGTCGGCGCTTGCGGCGCCCACCACCACACCGGCCTTTCCCCCCGGCCCGCGGGCCAGCAGCTTCGACTTCCGGTCCGAGAAGTCGCTCGCCGTCCCTTCCGGCGCCTCCTTGGGTCGTCCCGCCCACGCCGCCCCCTCCCCCTTCGCCGCCATGGGTGACAAGAAGGGAATCTTTGCGAGTAAGTTCGCGCTGAATTTCGATGAAGCTGCAGAGCAGCCCAAGGGCGGTGAGTGGCCAGGACACGTCCCCCGCAGCGGTTTTGCTAACAATGTGTTAGAAGAGACCGAGGAGGAGAAGCAGAAGGAGATCGCCGACCGGCCGAAGAAGTCCGTGAGGCGCCCGAAGAAGCCCGCCGACCAGCCGACAGAGGCGGCTGCGGATGGTGCTGGTGCCGAGGCGGCGACGCCCGGCCCTGCGCCCCCAGCCGCGTCCGATCGGCAGTCGCGTGTCGGCCCGGCCGCCTCTCCCGCCTCCCGCACCCCCCTCGTGGCCACCACGGCGACGAGCGCAGACAGTGAGTGACCTCATACCTTCACTTTCCCCTTCACCGTCACTTCACCCTCCCACCTTCATTTCCCACCACCCACCGTCACTTTCCCCCTCATACCTCCACAATCCAACTCCACTTCTTCCCCGTCATTCGAGCATGCAAACACCACCCATCTGCGCAACAAGACACCCTTACTGACCAGACTTCGCAATGGCCCCAGACGCGAAGGCTCGCCACAAGAAGGGCGCTGAAGAGGCTGACGCCGTTTTGGCCGACTACCACGAAAAGATCGCGCAGAGAGATAACGAGGTCCTCACCTACAAGGAAAAGGCCGTCAAGGACCTGAAGCAGATCACAGATCTCAAAACGCACGTGCGAAACCTGGAAGCCGACCTCAACGAGCTCAACAACACCACAGGCAGCGCCGAACAGCAAGATGAGGCCCTCAAGAAGCTCAAGGCTGACGGGGACAAAGCGCGGGCCGATCTCGAAGACAGCAACAAAGACGTCAGCTCGCTCATCCAGGAGAGGGATGATTACATCAAAAAGTTCCGCGACTTGGCGACAGCGTCCAACGAACGCGTGGTGCAGAACAGCAAGCACAAAGCAACCATCGAGGGCCTTCAGAGACAGGTCGACGAGGTCCAGCGCGAGAGACACCTTCTTATCACCGAAGCGCAAGAAGATGATGACGCTCAGGCGACCCTGGACGACATCCACCAGCAGTTTGCTTCCATCTTCAAGGACTTGGGCGACAACTTGGAGCTCAAGGACTACGCCGACCACGTGCGCAATCTCGCCAATAAGCAACGTTTCGCCTCTCCCTCGCCTTCCACTCATGAGCCGAACAAGCCGCGCGGCCGCCAGGTGTCTGGAGTCTCTGTGCAGGAGGAGCTAGAAGGCGAAGGCCATGGAAGCGACGATGACGACGAATCCACGGGCTTCGACGCAGCCACCATCACCGGCAACTCCGAAGCGAACAAACTCACGGTCGAGCTTCAGGGGTTGCGCGAGCAGCATAAGGCCGACATGCAGCGGAAGGACGCGGAAGTCGCCGCTGTTCAAGCAAAACTGGACGAGGCCACTATCCTTGGCAAATCTGAAGCGGATAAACTCAGGGTCGAGCTCGAGAAGGTGCGCGAGGAGCACAAGACCGACCTGCAGCGGAATGGCCAGAACGATGCCGCTATTCACACAAAAACCGACGAGGCGACCACCACTGGCAACCCCGAAGCGGACACATTCAGGGTCGAGCTCGAGAAGGTGCGCGAGGAGCACAAGGTCGAGATGGAGCGGAAGGCCAAGGAAGCCAGGGACGCTCTTGCAAAAGAACGCCGGGATCACTATTCTGCCATCAAAAAGCAGACAACGGAGCACAACGCTGCAGTCGAGAAAACAAACAGGCTCGCCGAAATCGCCGACACTACCAGCAAGAACGCTATCGCTTCGTTGAAGAAGGATCACGAAGTCAACTTGAAAAAGGCCCAGAAAGATTTCTTGGAGCACAACAAAAAGGAGTTCAATGAATTCGCAGCCAAGCAAAAGCACAGGGCTGATACCTGGTGGCATCAGAAGAACCTCCAGGATCTTGCAAGTCTGCGCACGGAGCTGCAGGAGAAACAGATGACCCCCGAGGATATCGCCGAGAGTAGGACGCAAAAAGCCGCCATGGAGAAGCTGCGCCAAGACCACCAGGCCGAGATGGATCAGCTGTGCCAGAATAACACCGCCGCCGTCGACAAGTTGCGCACGGAGGCCGTCAACAGCAAGATCGCTGGCGAGAATGGCATGGCAGAATCGCACAACGCCGCCATGGAGAAGCTGCGCCAAGATCACCAGGCCGAGATGGATCAGCTGCGCCAGGATCACACCGCCGCCGTCGACAAGGTGCGCACGGACGCCGTCAACAGCAAGGTCGCTGGCGAGACCAGCATCACAGAATCGCACAACGCCCGCATGGAGACGCTCCGCAACGACTTTGAATCCCAACTTGCAGAGCAGAGCGCGGAGCTTGAAGCCGTCGCTCAAAAGCTTGAAGAGGCTGAGAAGACGAAGAACGCCGGCGAGGCCATCGAGGAGAGCCTATCCGCCAATCAAAAGGGTTCGTCGGGTCTGACGGAGTGCGACAAGTGCAAACACCTTGAAGAGGCTCTCGACGAGGAGCGCAGGAAATCAGAAAGGCAGAGAAAGGAACTTGAAGCTGCTCAAAAGGAATGCAAGGAGAATAAGGAAGCCGTTCTAAAGTCGACCAGAGAGCGCAAAATCGCCCTCGAAAAGCTCGAATTGTCCATTCGGCACCAGAAGAACGAGGCGGAAGCCCTCAAACAGCAGCATTCTGAACATACGAAGGATTTGAAGAAGACGTACGCCGATAACATCCAACAGGCGACACTGGACAGGACACGCGAAGAGAGGAGGAAGACGGACAGGGAGCTTGCGTCTGCGCGAAAGCAACACATTGACGACACCAAACAGCTTGCATGTTCGGCCGGGGTGATCGATAAGCACATAGCCACGATCAAGGCTCGCGAGGTCAGGATCGACCAGCTCGAGCGCGAGAACAAGGCCGCGCGCAACGCTGTCAGGGACGACGGACAAACCAATCCTCCGGTGGCTCCGGCCCCGACAGCCAGCACGATCGCGGGCCCCACGTCCTGGCCTTCCGTCCCCTGGTGGCTTATAATGCTCCTGGCCGCCGCCACCATCGGTTACTTCTTCCAATCCGCCACGCTCACCAACCCAGCCAAGCACGCCGCCATCAACGACCTCACCCAAACCCCGGCCTACCCACACCCGTCCCCTTACGCCCCCAACGCCGGTCCCTTCGCCCATATCTTCTTCGCCATCGAAGAGCTAATGGGCGTTGACCGCTCCCTACCCATGTGAGCAAGCCACCCGCGGTCAACACCCTCAACCCCACCAACCAAAACCCACCAAACCAGCCCCAGACGAAAACGCCCTCCTCCCCGCCCGCGAACCCGCCGCGCACGCCCTGCCTGTCCCCTTCTGGGGATAGCTCGCACGCGCGACGGGGGATGCGGCGGGGCGCGCCTTCGGCCAGCCCGTCTCGCGTGTACTGTGCGTCCTCTTCTGAGGATGGCTTGCGCGCGCGGCGGGGGACGCTGGGGACTGGGGGGTCCTGTGTCGCGAGGGTTTGGATGCGGTGGTGCACGCGTGCGCGCGTGTTTGTGCTTTTCTTTTTGCTGCCTACTTTGCTGGCATGGAGTCGGATGGGTCCGGCGAACTCGGGATATACCCATGCTGTTGTGTGCTTTTTGCTTTGCTTTTGCTGAGGGGGAAAATGGAGCGGCGGGGTCACGGCTTCTGTGTCGCGTTATTGTCCTGAAGGACTCCGTCGGTGTGCTTTTTGCTTTTGCTGAGTATTTTCTGTTTGCTACGAGGAAGAGAGAGAGATGGAAGGGCGGGGTCGAAACTTCTGTGTCGCGTTATTGTCTGGAAGGACCCCGTCTTGCGGTGTGTTTTCTTTTTGCTACGGAGAGAGAGAGAGAGTATGAGAGACCGTTTGCCACATGTCTTGATCGTTTTTCGCTGTGAGTTCTCAGTGCTGTGACTATGGACATTTGCCCGTTCACGACTGCTTCAAGTCCCCCTTTCTGGCCAAACACTTACATTTCCCCCCCACGACTCCTAACAGCATGTCGTCCAAACAATTTAGCGATGAAGTCGGCAGCCCCCGCCCCCATCCAGGTCTACCCTGGTTGACCTGGAACCTTGAACCCGGCGCCCGGAACCCTGAACCCTGCACTCACGCTTCGCAGCGGACCGCGCCCGAGTGCCTGTATAGCCGCTGGATAGCCGCGCGCTTGCGGGTTGGTTGCGCTTTGCGGCAGCGACAGGTAAGTGAGGGGAAACGGAGGGGGCGGGCAAGGAGATGGCCTTCAGAAGTGCGGGAAGGGCTGTTGCGTTGCGTCGTGCACATTATTACGTATCTACCCGCATCTTTCTATCTCCATCACATACACCGAGAGCACTCACGCGCGGGCAGGAGGTCGCAGCATCAAGTCCACTTTCCTATTCCCGACACCTGCCCATAACTGAACATGCTCGCTCGCACGAACGCGGGCGCTTGAGATGCGACATCCCCCTTTCCGCTCCTGGCTCTCCGCTCTGGGGGACAAATGGCCCGAGATGCCGGTGAATTTGCCCTCGCGGGCACGTCTAGAAGCAGAAGACCTGGTCCTCGAGCTTGCTGACCGGGCGCGCCTTCTCGTAGCCCAGCTCGGCAGTCGCCTTCTTCATTGCGCTGACCATAGGCGGCGGGCCGCAGATCAGGATCTTGATATCGCTCGCGGGCGCGGGGAGGTGCTCCTACAAGATTCCGAGTCAGCTTCTGGTGGTCCATGAACAAGGATAGGGGGAGCGGGCGACGCACCTTGATCATATCAGCCGTCACAAACCCGACGCCGCCGTCCCACTTCTCCGGCGGGTTATTGAGGACGTAGTGCACGTTAAACCCGTCCAGGCGCTTCAGCTCGTCCAAGTCCTCGCGCAGCAAAATGTCCTTCTCATCCACATTGGCGAAAATCAAATCCACCTGCGTTTTGTCGCCGCTGCTGCGCCCGCGCCGCACCGCCTGCGCAATCTGCAGCATAGGCGTGATCCCCGTGCCGCCCGCGATCATGCCGAAGCGGCGTACCATGTTGGGCGCGTAGACCATGGCGCCCTTGGGACCCTTGACTTTCATCGTGTCGCCGACTTTGAGCGTGGCGAGATGGCGGCTGATGTTGCCCGTGGGGTAGGATTTGATCATGAGGTCGAAGTGGCCGGGGTCGACGTCGGAGGAGATGGGTGTGTAGGAGCGGACGACTTCTTTGTTGTCGGTCTTTTGCGTCTTGGGGTCGGTGACATCGAGGTTGGCGGCGAGGGAGATATGTTGGCCGATGGGGAGGCCGAGGATGGAGTTGGCGGTCGGCAGGCCGAAACGGTAGATGGCGGTGTTGTGGGAGATGACGGTCTTTTCGGTGATGGGGAATTCCTGGAAGGTGGTCGGGTCGAGGGCTTTTTTGGGTTCTGGGAAGGGTTGGTGGTTAGAATGGGACGACTTGGTTAGAGAAAGTTGATTTTGAGGGGATATTACGGTTGTTTAGGTACAGCCAGCCGGCAATTGCTGCTGCAATGGCCACCGCGATGGGGATCAAAGTCATCAACATTGCGGCGTCTGCAATGTGGACGGAGGAGGAGGGGATGTAGACGGAGTTGAAGCGTTGCGGCGCGGTGAGTCCTGTGCGGAGGTAGCAATTGACCAGTGAAGCTGCCCGCAACAGCAACGACAGTGGGAGGGCTGGTCAGATGCGAAGCAGGCGGAGGGGAGCGGAGGGCCGTGAGGGGTGGAAATTGAAGTTGCACGCACGGAAGAGTCGTCGGGATATCCAGCGAGTTCCCCCACCGATTGAAGCCAAACTTTCCGGCAGCTCCTCAGTATCGTGTGTCCCCGTCGGCACTCGCCGATGACGGAGCTCTCAGAACAGGCAGTACGGTCCGAGCGCTTCCATCGGCGGGGACTTCAGCCTTAAGGCACTCAATGCCTGGATCCTCTCGAGCCGCCACGACTTTCTTCTGTTCTCCACACGGTTAGAATGTCATCTTCTGCCGCCAGCAACGTTGTTCTAGAGCGTCGAGTCGGCGCCATCGTCGAAAATGGGTGACCCGATTGACGAGATCGATTACGACAACCCGCCCTTCCCTCTGACCGCCATTGACAAGCGAGTCGTGGCAACGAGGGATGAAGACTACCACCGGATTACGTGGGAGGAGTTGACCGAGATCATTGGTACAGTGAGCCCTTCAATGCAATCTCAAACAATTTTGTTGATAAAGGTGAAGCCAACAACCGCCTGGAACTCCTGAAAAGGGTGCCTTCGTCCCTCCGCCGATACCTCGCGTGGTCTCATGCCACCAAGCAACATTATGGCAACATGTCCAACTTTGTGATGCGAGAGCGTCTGGGATGGGAACCCGACTCGCCTGCCGGAGCGTCGCCAACCTTCGCCCACCACTCAGACATCCCATTTGCCGACCACAGAGACTATGCAGTCCTCCCCAACGACTGGCCCTATGGGATCGAGCACAGGATCTTGCATCTTCTCGTCTGGACCAAGACCCGCATTGCTGTGGACGATGTCAACGGCGATGTGACGGACGAGAGCAGAAAGTTGATCGAAGACTTCGTGACGCGATTCTTCGCCAGTGAGTTGGGCCAGGAGGGCAGAGCGAGAGTGTTGTGGTTCAAGAATTGGGTGTCTTTGCAGAGCGTGAGAGGGGTCGATCACGTTCATGTGCTGGTGAAAGATGCGCCAGAGGAGATCGTCAAGATGTGGACGAAGAGGAGAGATGCGTGAGACGGAGTCTAGAGAGTTTGCGTCCAGCGGTTGATGCTGGCATAGATCAATGTCAGGCGCAAGGGGTTCAATGGCCGAACTATGTTTTGTTCATAATGTACCTTCATTCATAATGCACCTTCCACACCTTGGACTATTGAAAGGCACGAGATTTCTTCTTCGTCATCTTACAATCATCAAGACGACTGCCCGGCACGAGTAAAGAACTTCGGAAGGCAGAAGGGAACGTCCCCCTGGAACAAGTACCTGAGGCCTCCTCCTAACTTCGAAGACCGAGAATTATCCACCACAACGTCATTTTCGATCGCACCCTCCCTGATCCTGTCAGCCCACCATCAGCTCTTCAAGCAATCCCCCTACGCCCACCATCGCGACACGCGATATCCCGTGTCAAATCGGTGAGAGGACATCGCCATGAGCTCGAAATTCCTTTTCAATCATTTACGAGCGACGAGCGCGTCTCTGAAGCACAATGGACCAAATGCCGCACCGTCGGGGTTCGGCCAATCAGAGCGGCGCGGGCCTGGAGCGGCCGCCGCCCTTCTGTTCTCGAGGTGCTATAGTACCTTCTGAGCTTTCGTCTCGCCCACCACCACCCGACATCCCTCCTCCCGCCCTGTTCAGCGTCTGCTCGACATCCGGACTATGCTGAGGAATCGTCACCTTGATTTGATTCCTCCGCAGATCCTCTTGCCCGCTCGCAGACACGCCTAGCACCGCCCGCCCGCCCCCTCTTTCGCACATCCGCTTTCCATCCTGCTACCCGTCGGCACCCACTCGCTGCAATTGACCATCCCAGACCTCCAACATCACTCCGTGTCCGCCTAGACACGACTGGCGAACGCGATCCGCGCGAGACTCCCAGCATGCCGTCGCCTGTGCGCCGCTCCACTCGAGGCGCACCTCCACCCACCTCCACGAAGCCTACCCTCCCCACCTCCACCCCGTCCTCCTCCTCCCTCTCATCCAACCGTCAAGACCGCGACCGCAACCCGCGCGTCGGCAACCATCACAAGTCCGGCACGCCACACTCGCTCTCGAGCGAAGAGATGAGCGAGCCACCGCGTCGCAGCCAGCGCTCGCACCCGCCGAAAGAGGAAGAAGCCATCATCGACACCCACGAACTGGACGAGGATGGTAACGAAGAGGAGGAAGTCACGCGTTGCTTGTGCGGGCAGCAGGAATACCCAGGCCCGCCGCTGAGCGAGGCCTTCACAGAGCCTGAAGCGCAGTCTGAAGACGCGGGCAATCTGTTCATCGCATGCGATGCGTGCAGTGTCTGGCAGCACGGGGGGTGCGTGGGCATCACCGAGGACAGCCAGGTGCCCAAGCTCTACTTTTGCGAGGAGTGCCGGCCGAAGCAGCACGAGGTGCACACGGATTCGAGAGGGTATGTCCGACAGCTCCTTGCTTGTTCTTTTCCTCTTCTTTGTCTGGATGTTTGTCTGGCCACATGGGACCTCTTGCCCCGTCTGACCGGGATGGCGCACGTTGGAAGGAGCCACGCGCGAGAGGCTTCGCACCTGCGTCACCTGAGCGTGGCCTAGGCATGTGACAACAACCTCCGCAATACCGCGTCGATTGCCACCGTGCCCATCTTTCATCCTCACTTCCAAGGTCACGACGTTTCTCAGTGACAGCATCATTCTTCACCTGTCTACCATGGCTCGCTACCACGACGCCCCCACACGAACAGCTGCTAAGCAACCCGAAAACAGTCAACGATACTCCCTCTACCAGCCGCTATACTCGAAAGCGTCCCGCAGGAGCTCCGTAGGCAAGAATGGCGAAAGAATGGATCGCGAGCGTGAGCGGGAGACGACCGCGTCCAGAGCGAGCGCCGACCCTCTCACCGGGAGGAGAAGGGCGACGATGAGGAGCAAAGAGCACGACGACGAGGAAGAGCAGTTCCAGCGGGCGATAGAGGAAAGCAAGAGGGAAGTGGACGGCCCCGGCACTGGGAGAAGAAGAGGCAAGAGAGCCCGAGATGACAGCGACGAGTATGTGCGAGCCCGCCTCAAACTTGAAGCCATGTCTGACGCGAGAGACAGCATCAAGCACGATAGCAAGCGGCGGCGGACTAGCCTCGAGATGATCATCGCGAGCCGACGATCGCACTCGCAGGATGAAGAATCGGAGGACGAGAACGGAACCAGCATGGCCAGCAGGTCGAAGAAGGCCAAGGCCGAGGCTACCCAGTCCGCGCGACAGGCAGAGCTCCGCGAGAAGGAGAATGAGCGCGATAAGGCACGCGCGGAGGCCGCGGGGAGACGAGAAGCACGAGCCGGGCGCCGGCGAGCCGAAGGTGAGCACTCCACAACCCCCCATTCAGACCAACGAGACCACAGCAACTAACGCCCTCAACCCAGACGACACCGAAGAAACGCCCAAACCACCCACCAACACCTCCAAGCCCACCCCGCCCCCACGCTCCTCCCAACCCCCCAGCCCCCCGAACACCCACCCAGCAGCCCCCAAAGTCTCCCACAAAAAAGGCGCCGGCAAGCGCACGAAAAAGCTCGGCAACAACCAATACACCAAATACCGCGACCTCGCACACGCGCCCAACGCGTCCTCCCCCCACATCAAGAAGCGCTCCACCCACCCCACCAGCAGCGGCGACGAACAACACCACCCCACCAACGGCGACGCGCCCCGCAGCACCCACACCAGCAACAGCACCAGCAAAAACAGCCCAGACACCAGTACCACAGCCGCCGCCGCCGCCGCCGCCGCACCCACCGCCCCGCCTGCGCAGACGACGTCGAACGGCGTCGGTCGCGGCCGTCCGCCAGGCAAGGGCAAGCACAAAGCCGTCAACGGGCTCGCGGGCGCGCGTCAGCCTGTCGATGCCGAGCTGACCATCGCCAATATGAAACGGCAGATGGAGGCTATGGCGGCGTTCATCTCGCGCGCCCAGATGGAGAGTGCCGGCGATCGCACGCCGGGGTCCGCGGAGGGCGCTGCTGTTGCTGCTGCTGTGACGCCGGCGGCGGGGGCTGGAGCCGGGAAGAAGGGCTCGCCGCTTGGTGGTGGGGGTGGATTAGAGAGCAGTGGTGGTGGTGGTGGTGGTGGTGGTGGTGGAGGTGCGGTGCGCTCGCCGCCGCGGTCTGTCCCACCTGTCGAGGCCGGCAGGGGTTTCGCTGAGATGTCGGCCATGGAGATGGCGGATGTCGTGTCGCGGGGTATCACCGACTGGCATGCGCGCTTTGATCGGGTCTCGTAGCTGCGAGGTCGGTGGCCGGGTGCCGGGGGGGGGACACTTTTCTGGGCTCGGCGTTTGATAGTCCCGGCCTCCTGTGGCATGGGAGGAGGTGGGAGACGGGGGAGGCCGGGATGGGTTGGGATGGGGGCACGGAAGGGTCGGGGACATCGATCGGACCACCTATCTATCCAATTGGCGGGGCTTTTTCTCAACGAGGGCGGCTTTCGTTCTCTTTTGCGTTGTTTTTGCCCGGCGTTCGGATGGAGGGGCGCGACGACTCCCGTCCGCGGGCATGGAGGGTTGTGGGGGGGGGGGGGGGGGGGTGGGG